>VDFB02217789.1:0-16411 GCA_007258455.2 Sequoia sempervirens
GAATTTAGTTTTTCCATCAATGACAAAGGGGGATATTGTTGGCAATATGATTGTCATTGATCATGTCAAAATGATATTTGAGTGATATAAAATTGGGAGATTTTTGATTGATGTCAAAAGGAGAATATTAGTGACAGTTTAAATATCATTGATGATAGTGGATCAGTCTTAGGTTGGTTGGTGAAGTATGATGGAGGGAAGAGCATGTTTTGCAATTTTTGCAAAGTTGCTCAAAATGTTGCAATGTTATGAAGTTATAAAGGCTATTTCTGGTGGTTTACAGATAAAACTAATGGAAAATATGATATGGGTTTTTCAAGCTCATTCCAATGGAGTGATCCGCATGATCATATGTTAAAGATGGAGCTCAAATCAAAATTATTTATGGTCTATGGTTATATTAGGGTTTAGCAGGAAAACCCTAGGTGTTCAGGACCATGGTGTTCATAGAGTTTCTGTTTTGATGTTGCCTAGATACCGACTATAGGTTGCTTAAGTTGTAACTTAAGCTCTTCAAGTCATTGTGCAACTGGCCCCTTCTCCCTAGCAATTACCAACTCTGTGGAGTACTTAAGTTTCCTAAGTCTGACCATTTATATTTTGTTCAAGACAAGTTAATGATTCACATCAAAGCTTATAGATTGGACGACTATCATTGATTTTTTGCACATCACAGTTTTATCTTCATAAGTGCATAGGAAATTATGATATATGATAGGAGCTTAGAGGAAGATCAATAGTTGAGGTTAAGCATTTAACGATCATGCAACTCTCGCATGCTTACATTGCTCAAAAGATCTCGCCAACAATTATCCATAGAAGCATGGAAATGCGACACCTATCCCAGTGGGACCAGGATTAAGGGCCTCTACTCTAGAAGATCAACTTTTAGAACTATAACTTGGTGAAATTAATGCTGATCGTTGTATTGCAATTTCAGATGACTCTGACAAAGGTAAAGGTGTGATATGCAAAATGCTACCAAGTGGTAGAATATGATTGCATCACCAGGGTTGTTTGCATTAAAAATGTTAATTGATAAGAACAAAGTAAAATGTGTTAGGATTATGGATTGCGATGAAGATATAACGATGGATGATGAAGATTGAGATCAAATGATGTTCGCTATTTCATAGAAGGATTGATAGGCTTGAGTTTCAAAACATTGATGGAGCAGATTGTTGACACATGTCTAGGTCAATAGGTGGAAAACAATGATTGCATCACAAAATCCCTTTGCATCACATTTTTGTTCATTCAAGTGCAAAAAAAGTTGCATTGAGCAAAAGCAAAGCGATGGTAATTGATGGCATGGGTTTAAAGAGAATCTGATCTAACATATATGTTTTAAAGTTGAGATTTTAAATAATAAGCATCATATCATGACGTGAAATAGAAAGATTAACAACAAGAATTTAAATTTGCATTATTCCAATGGCTATGTAGTAAAGTGCAATGCAAATAGTGGAAATAGCTAAAAAATGACACAAGGAATGGAATTAATTGCTAAAACCACTCTAACTATATTTTTAATTTTAGCGATTGAGACCTGTATGGTCGGTGACATCAAAGAAGAGTCAACTACAAAATTAGATTAAGTTCAATCATGCAAGAAAAGGAATTTAATGAAAATCAAATCTAGGGTTCAGTATCTGCTAAAAATAAAAAATTAAGTGAATTATGTCGATGGTGCATGGCTTGAGGAAGAGAAGTCTTGTTGGTGAAGAAAATGTGTAAAAATTCTAGTAGATGGTATTGTGTTGTAGAACGAATGAGCGAATGCTGAGAGAAGAAGACCTAGATTGAATTATAGAGAACATCATTTAGGGTATGCATTTAGAATAACAAAGGCATGAAATAGATCATAGAAGGGGGAGAAGAGAAAGCAGAGTAATGTGTTGCTGAGTTGCAATAACATCAGAGAGAGCGTGCTTGCAGAAAAGAAAAGTAGAGTTTGACTTTGAGTAGTTGTAAAATAAGTCTGTAACATAGAATTGGATTCATTTGAATCAGTTGTAGTATGGATTTTTTGCTCCATATATTTTCATTGTAATTCTGTTTGGTTGGTGCCATTAGAAAACTAATTTGGTGCTTAGATTAGGGAGTAGTTGCTTCCTTTGGTGCTCTTAAATTAGGGGATTGGTGTCTCATTAGGGTTGGTGCCCTTAAACATCGTAACCAGTGAGGTTTCATTGTAAGGCTAGATTAGGATAGTAGATCTTAGCAACTATTCTCATCATGGTTTTTCTCATATTGGGTTTTCCATGTATATCTGGTGTTATGTGCTTGTGTATGTTTGTTTATCTCTTTGCATATACTTTTATATTGGTTCAAAATTATTAAAGAACTAGTTTTAATTGATCTACTGATTCACCCCCTTCTCAATAGATAGTTGTGTTCCAAAAATGCAAGGTGTAAAATACCTAATCCTAACATTATTTCTAGGGTTTATTATCACTGGTAGCTTTTTAGATCTACATTTTGCTAATTTTACACTTTATTTTAGGCCTATTATTCCTTTTCCATTCTTTTTCTTCATTGATACTTCTTTCTGTTAGGTTTTGGTGTGCTTAATCATATATCCTATATTTCACCCATCTCAATCCCCTGGTCATTTTCCTTATGGTTTACATTTTACATTATTCTCATTTCGAATTAATTTTCATACTTACAATAGATTCTACCTCATTTCTATATCATTTAATTATTATTATTATGGTTTTACATCCTTATTGTATACTCTTGTAAAATGTACACTTATTATCCCTGGGTAGATCATCATTTTCATACATGGATTTACGTGGCCCTCTATTCTTGGAATCTATTTTAGAAAGTAAATAAAGGTAAAAATACACTTTGTACACTAATCTATGAGAGGAGTTATGTGTAAATAAACTAAACATTTCTATATACAAGGAAAAATACACAACAAAATAATATACTATAACATATAGTGACTTACATGGATAGAGCCATTTTGATAGGAAAACTCCACACTCCAAAGTAACTCAATGTATTATTTAGTAATCAAAGTTTACAATATACTTGCAAAGTCCAAGCCCTTGCAAGAGTATCACCTACAAAATAAATGGAGTAATTATAGTAGCATAATAGTACTTACAAAACACATTATCAAAATCTCCATCTCAAGTATTTAATAAATAGGAGAAGCTATACGTTAAACCATAAAATGACAATTAAGAAATCATGAGACAAAATAACCCAACATATGACGCCCAAATCACTACTTTGAAATCCAAAAAATAAGTTCCAAGACCAGTTAATAGGCCAAAATTAACGAACTCCTTTCACCTTGTATGAGTTCAATAGAACCCACTCAGGAAATTCAACACTCTATTTTGGATCCATTGTACTTATTCAAATGTATCTTTTGATGCTTCATAAAACACATATCATAATTTGGTCAATAACGTAACTCCCTCTTATAGCTCTTTTACGTATCATAGGAATTTTCACATTTTTAATGTGGGACGTATAATTTGTAAAGACCATAATTTTTGGTCCAAGGGGCTAATGTGTCCTAATTTTGTTAAATGTATATATCAAAGAGATATATGTCCTAGGAATCTATGAATTTTATGCATAACAAGTTGGAATAATTTTGTGAGCCTAATATGCCCTCTATAACCCAAAATTGTGTTTTTTACTTGTACCATGAAATTTACTTTTTTAATTCTCAAACATTAGGAATGAAAGATTGAGATATCTTTCCTAGAATTTTCCCACTTGTTGAGAAAATTTTAAGAGTACAATGAGTGTGAACCTTATGAACTAATTTATAGGAGTTCATAGATCCACAAACTCACATCACCTAAAATTTTATGCACTCACTATATTCATGAATGCACACTATAACTTAGTGTTAAATTTATCTACCATCACCCAACCATATTTTACCATTTCATGAAAGAAATGGTACTAGACACCAATATTATTTATCATTACATGACAGGTCAAGTATTTTTCTAGAAATGTGACACTCTAACTATCATATAGAGCTATACTAGTTCCTTGGTTCAATCCCATTTATGAACACAATATCCTAAGTTACATGGTTTATTTACAAGAATGGGTAGATCCCATATACTTAGCTTCTATAGTGGAAAAAATGACCATAGCCTACCACTTACTCATTGAAATTATAGCACTATTGAATAAAGTGAAAATGTAACTAGTAGTGGATCTCCTAAATTGTCAATATCACCTACCTAATTTGAACTAATAAATATATGAATATCCACTAAATTTTGATCACCTATAGATTTATCATGACAAGAAATTCAATACTCAAATTTACCCCAAAATTATATAAATATCCTCTTAACTAAATCCCAATGAATTCATCCAATGTTAGGTATGAAACAACTAAGGAATCCCACTACTTGAGAAATTTCTATTCTATTATAGACCATAGCATACATAAATATTGCAAAAGAACTAGCATAAGGTACTCAAAGCAATGTCCTCCATCTCACATACATGTAATTTAGTTCCTACTAAGATATAAACACATATTTTTTTGAAAGTTATAATATTGAATCTCCCCAACATTGGGTTCATGTGCTTTCTATGTCTTAACTAAATATTTATGTTCACTCTATCTCTTCTAATATCCATACCAAAAATATAAGTAGAAACCCCTAAGTCATTCATCTCAAAGTGTGCTAAAATATTATACCTCAAGTCACAAGTCACATCCTTATTATTACTAAAAATAACATATCATCAACATACAATGAATTGAGGGTTTATATAGGTAGGAATTGAGACAATTGTTGTGGGAGGAGGAATTTGAGTTCCTCCTTGGCTTTTGACATTGCTTGTAGGTAAAGGACAACTAGTGGTTGAGGTGAGGTGTTTTCCAAAGACTTGAACTATGTTTTTCACAAGGTCAAGTCCATCTTCAGTTTCAAGGATGTGGTGAATGTTGTCTATAGTGGGTATTGCGGTAGTTGAAATGTTGTCATTTTGCACTTGATGTTGTAAGTTTGCTAGGTCTTCATGAATGTGAATTATGTTTTCTTGCGAGACATTATCAATCCTTGTTTCAACTTGCATCACACTAGTTGAAGGTAAAGAGTTGTTAAGGGTATTGTCCATTCCCAGTGTACTAGTATCAATACTAGGAGTGAAAGATCTAGACAAGTCCCAAGATCCACAATGATTGTGCTATTGCAGGATGACATTAGTCTCGAAATTTGTCTCACTACAGTATTAGCATAGGACACCAAATACTCATACAAGGGCTACTAAATGCAAGATGAATGAAAATGCAATGTAACCTAGGAACAATGAAATGCTTATAACAAAAAAATTGGAAACTAAAATATAGAAAGACAATAACATAAAATAGAAACTCAAAAACAGAGCTTTAAATGCCAAAAAATTAGTGCAGAATCTACACTAGGATTGATTTACCCAAGGTGGCAAATGAGTCCCAATGAGAATTTTTTTCAATTTTTTTGGAAATTTTCAATTGAATTTTATGGTTTTTATATTTTATGATTTATATCTTGGATGCAAATGCAGATTTTTTTTGATTTTCAATGAAATTAGATGCAAAAATGCAAGCTATATGAGCTTTCACTAATGCAAAATTAGAAACCCTAGAATGCAGGTTAACTAATGAAAATCCTAATGCAATCTTAATGGAAGCAAGATCTAGGATGATAATGCACTCTAAATCAAAATTATGATCTAAATGCAAGTTCAAAAAAATGAAAGGTACAATTTTTTTTGATTCTTCTAGGGTCTTGGACCTAGAATTACAATCTTCACTAAGTTTCACTGAAGAACAAACCCTTGAGATCTTAATGTAAAGGAGAAAGAGATTTGGTAAGAGGGTTGTTCTAGGGGCTGAATAGAAGCTAATATGGGGATCAAAACCAAGTAGGAACTTGGAAAGATAAATGAAATGTAAGATGGAACACTAAACCCTAATTCAATTCAAACCTTCACTAAATGACCTAAAAATGCAAATGAAACAACAAAAAAAAACTACAGAAAGGAATATGTGCACACCTAAAAAATCTAGAAATGGCTGGAAGAGGGTCTAAAACACTAGAAAATCTGATTTTAATGTTGATTGGGACTCATTCACCAAGCTGGGTGAATCAATCTAGATTCTAGGTTTTTGTGCAAGAATAGGAATATGCCAAATGGGTATCCGAATCTACAAAAAATTGAATTTTGATTGAAATTGGGACTCATTCGCCAAAAGTGGTGAATCAACCCAATTAGGGTTTTCTAAAGCTTCAAAGTTTGATCCTGCTCTTTTCTCTCTACTCTATCTTTCCTAATTGATTTTCGGATCGAAAATCTTGATTTGCAACCTGTAGGTGTTCTCCAATGCTCTCCAATGCTTGATGACAACTTTGACAACTTTGAATGAATTGACAACTTTTCTCCAATCTTGTTGCTCAGGAAATCTAAAACCTAGACTTGCAAATCACACTCAAAGGAGAGGGGAAAATGTTGTTGGGTTAGTGGATAGGGGTTTGCCTTGGTCAAACCCTGTTTTGGTAATGAAACCTTGAAATAGAATAAAATAGGAATGGAGAATGACGAATGAACAAAATACGATGTTGCAACTTACCAAACCCTATCAATAATATGCTGCAAACATGTGTGATATGGCTCCAATGGATGTAGATCTTGACTCTTTCTTGAAGGTGATAGATCTTGAATTGAACACTTGCTTGAATCATGAAATCCTACATGTCACAATTGTTAGCTCCAAGAAAAAAATGATGCATGAAATCTTTGACATGATGATTAATGCTTAAATGCTACTCTAAAATGCTTGATAATATTCCCTTAAATACTCTTGAATGCTCTTGTGAACTCAACTTTTCTATGAGGATGCTCATTCAACTTGCTAGGTGAAAATTTAGTGAAAGAAACTTGTATTTATACTTAATTATGTAAGAATTCCTGAAATTACAACATTACAAGTCGACATTAGATATAGGAGAATAAAATCCCACCAAAAAATTGTATTAATTTTGATTTTGGGCCAAACGAGACTCATTTGCGCCCAAGGTGGCGAATGAGTCCCATTAGGCATAATTTTTGGGACCATTTTAGAAAATGATTAAAAAGGTGTGAAACTAGGTTTGGGACCAAAAAATCTAGCTGGGACTCATTCGACCAAGGTGGAAAATGAGTCCCAGATCACTAAATTTGGGCCATTCAAGCCTGAAACACGTAAATTATGATTGGGTAATGATTTGTGTTAGGGTTATCCTCGAAAAGATGCAATAAATGAGGCTTGCAGATGTAAAATAGGGCTAATTAAACCATAAGAAAGCCCAATTACTAATGAAAATCCTAGAGAAGTGTGAAAGTGTGTTACAACACTTTACAACACTTCAAATAAGGCAGGACTAAGGTTAAAAAGAAGTTTATTAGGTGTAATTAATTAATTAATTAAACCTCAGAAAAGTGTGAAAGTGTGTTACAAAACTTCACAACACTTTAGCAAGTTACCATTAAATTCATTAGTTCACAAGGGACCAAAACCTAATGTGAATATGTTAACCACATACAACACTAAATCAAGGCAACATTAGGCTCAATTCAACAAGGAGGGCCCAAACAAGTCTAAAAATGTCCTCGACGACATTTTTTGACACTACAACGACATAATAAATCACATGGTAGTATGAAGAGTCATAGAATATGAGAGTATGTGACAACATAAGTATTAAACATGGTGCATAGGAAGACATAGCATTTACACAAGGATAATATAGGAAATCTAACATGATTTGGAATAGGTAAACAAAAACATGACACACAGAAAAGTACAAGAGGTAAACATATGAGATATAAAAGCATAGGAGTTGAATAAAATAAAAATATAATATATGGACATGTAACATAAGAGATATACCCAAAAATGGGGAAGTCTAATCATAAAACATAATACAAAAGGTAAATTGAGAATATAAGAAACATAATAAATATGACATAAATAAAAGGACAAAGTTTAAATACACATAGAAAATAAAAATTTAGTGCTCAATAAAATTATATAAGGGTGAGTGAAATATTATGGTGGGCCAAATAATACAATTAAGTGAAAATGAAATTGGTAAAAAATAGACTTAAGTAACTTAATATAAAAAATATATGGAATTATCTATAAAACATAAAATGAAGGGTTTTTTTTGTTGTGGGTTTCAACTCTCCTGAAGATAGACAGGCTATTCTTGACTTTGGCTTGTGGGTTTGGGACTTTCATCCCCTCTCCATTAGACCTTGGGTTTATTATTTTAATCCTCTAAATGAACGCTTAGATGTAATGCCTATTTGGGTAAGATTAAGCCTTATCTTCCCTTACAGTTTTGGTGCTCCTCTGCCTATGAGGGAATTGGTAATGCTATAGGTAGATTCTTGGGAGTGGATAAGGCTTCCAAGAATTTTAATCATACATCCTTTGCTAGGATCTTGGTGGAGGTTGATATTTTGAAGGCTCTACCTGGTAAGGTTTTTTTGCAGGTTAATGATTGGTCATGGTCTCAAATGGTGGATTATGAGGGTCTTCCATTTCACTGTTGACATTTTTTTGTTGTTGGTCACTTGGCCTGTGACTATTCTCATGGCTCCCACACTGTTTCCTCTTCTACTTGGTGGAAGAATTCATTCTGTGAGCACTTAATAGTACACCCTGCTGCTAATTCTGCTTCTTCTGATGAAGACTCAAGGCCTCCTTCTCCTTCTGTGAGAAAAAAATATTAATGATACTATTGTTGCCCCTACAAACTCTCCTTTGTAAGTTCTTTATGTGTCACATGAATCAGTTATGGTGGATGTTGCAACTCTTACTATGGATACTGCGAGGTGATCTCTGGTTATGGTTGTTCCTAATGTTGTTAATACTGCTTCTCTTGCTGCCCCTGTTTTGGAAAATGATGTTGTAAATCCTACATTTTTAGGCTTGGTTTCAGATGCTTCACCTAAAGTATCAGCTGTTCCTCTTGTTTGCTACTCTGGAGGGGAGTCTTCTCCCTTTGATCAAAATTTCTCAATTTCTATTTTTGATTCTCCTTGGACAACAGTTCACAAAAAGAAGAAGCATTCTTTTAAGAAAGTTATGGTTTCATTTAACTTGCCTTCTGAGGCTTTGATTGGTTCAAGAGTTGTTCCTTGATCAATTTTTGGTAGTTTGTTATTTCTGACTGGCCTTGTGTTGGTTGCTATTTCTCTCTGATTGGCTATGTTGGGCTAGTCTATTTTTCTATGTTGTTTGGCTCTGTTTGTTTCCATCTTGTATGGGTCAGGGCCCTTCCCTGCTTATCTAATAATTTTTTTTAGAAAAATGGATTTTATTTATGGAGTACTATATTTTATTAACTTGAATTTAATTAGGTGAAAATTAAATATTTCAAAGAGGAAATACTAAAATATTTGCTAAAAAAAGTAGGTGTCATTCCATCCAACCTAAATTGAAGTAAATATTATTTTTTCATCGAACCTTGTATATATGTAAAGGAAACATGAGAATATATGATGCATAATTTTAAAATTTCTTTTGTTGTAAATACATTATTTTTAATTCATTTGTAATGCTATTTTTTAGAAAAAATAAAAGTTAATTTTCTAACCAATCTAACTTGGTCAAAAAATGTAAAATTTAAAATTATTTTAAAAAAAATATAACCATTGAGTCCTAGAGTTTGACGCAATTTTTATATTTGAAAAATTTGATGAATATTTTGAGGGCTATTATGAGTATTTTTCAAACATAATAAATATAGATATCTATACATATCAAGAATTCAAACATAATGTATGAAAAAATAAATTAAGTTTTAAATTTATAATAATAAGGAATACATTAAAATTTTAGAATTTGGAGAGTTTCCTATACAAACTCTTTTCATTTTATTAGATCTAGTTTTAAACAAATTTCATCTTAAAGGATAAAGTGATGAAGTTTTTTTAAGATAGTGATAAATGTATGATTTTTCAAGGCTTTTAAAAGTTTTAGGGATCCCTTTTAAATCAATCCAAGATAATACCTAGGAAATTTAAGAGGGAATCCAAATTTGAGATAGAAATATCACACCCTCATAATTCTTGCATCTTATGAATCTCAAAATTTTCCAACTAACTATGTTTCACTTTGGTCTAGATTTGTAAGTGCATACATCATCTTGTGTGTAGACCTAAACCTATGACTATTGAAATAAATTGGAAATAATGATTATTAAAATTTTCTCAACATGATATTTTGATATCTAAATTTTAGTAATGATCATCATTGTTTGAAAACACCTAGATAGTAAATCAACTAAATCATGAGGGTCAAGTTCTCCTCAGTAAGACCTCTAGTTGGACTGATTCAACTACTTTGGAATAAGGATCCAAGATAATAAAAAAGCATATAATGGATCCATGGTGACATATGCCGATTCAATCCTGTAATAATGTTGCCATGATGCTCTCATAAATACTCTATAATAGATTCTCTTCAATTATTCCTTTGTTTTATTTTATTATTTCACTATATTATCTCAAATCAATGAATGACTATCTCTAAATACAACAATATACTACAAAAATGAACACATAGATGATCTTGGCTTGTTCATAATTGCTAGTGAAAAGGCTTGCAAGGTGTTAAATTTTTTTTTTTTTTTTAAGGTTCAAATCCATGATTATAAAAATGGTTGGGGTCAAGTCCACACCTATTGATATCAACTAAGGTGATGACTAGGGATTGAAGGATCAAGGCCATTCTATTGGATGATTTCATGAGATAAATTCATGCAACAAAATATTCCACTTATATATTCATCATTGCATTAACAACACTAATGAAATCGGGTTAGAAAATTAAGGGAAAAGGGAATGGGTATGCAATTTTTGTTGAAGTTGATGATTGAACTCCACAACACCCAAAAATCAGCTGTAAGTAATTATGCTATCACAACAAAAAGATCAAAGCAACTTATTTGGTATGCAACAAAGAGAGAAAAGATTGAATCTAGAAGAGTAACTGATTTACTATACATATTAACCTAAATGGTTCTGAATTAATGATTATAATGAATGTGCAAGCTTTATAAAAGAATGCAAAAACAAACCCTAGATGAGGATTACATAGATAGTGACAAGTGTTCTAATCTCATGCAATGAGACAACTTATCCTATATTTAATTCAAACTTAATAATAAAAAAGCACTCCTAAGTTTAGCTTAAGTGAAATAAAGTAATAAGGGACTTAATAATTAATTAATGAATATCAAGTGATTATCTTGATTACTCTAACACCCCCCCTTAAGATCAACTTAGGGAGTTCATCTATAAAACCCTAATGTAGAATGCAATGCTGGATGCATGGATGGGTCTCAGATACAAGTCTTGATGAGCTACCCATGTACAAATAAAATGAAATCTCTCATAACTAGAGAAAGGAGAAAACCACAAGGGAAAAACTCCTCTCCAAAAGAGAGAAAAAGAGATGACTGTACTAGTGAAAGAAGGATGGAAGGAGGACTCAATGTGACCCCCAAGGATTGCTTCTATCACACAAGTACAATATATGTCCCTCCAATAGGAGAGAGAAAAAGAGGATATGAATCCACCCCATAAAGAAGTAGCTCCTGTACCAATGATGAACATCTGAAAACATAATATGATCCATTACTTGCAAACAATATTTCAACCCTTAGGAATAAACAAATCCACTTGTGATTGGAGAAGCCAATCCAAAAGAATGGGTGATTCTAAAATCCAAATAATGTCAAAAGATGATGATATCAATCCAAGATCCTATGAAGAATGATGTAGAGAAATATGCAAAGGTGATGAAGATGGTGGGCCAATAGCATTGATGTGACTATAAAAAAAGAGGAGATGAATGTCCTCAAAGTAATCTTGTAGATCTATAATATAGGACTCTACAAACAAGGACATGATATATTTGTAAGATATGAATCCCAAGTAGCTATGTCTGGAAGATGATGGATGTCCTGCTACACTAAACCAATAGGGTCCAAAAATATGGTAATGTCAAACTGATCAAGAACAACAAAAGATGATAATGTAGTCTCGATCTGAAGAGTGGGAACATGAAGACAAGTCCTTAAACCATTAGAATATGTAGAACCTTGTACCTACACAAAGATTTTCATAGACAGGGGTATAGATCCGTAGAGCGTCCATATGAAATCCACCTCGGATCTTGTGCCCATATTTTTTTTACTTTTTTGCAACTACACCAAAAATGTTGAAATGACAAGCGATTTTAGGGTTTTTGATTATTCTGGACGCAATAGTGACGCCCGTGCTTCCCTAGGATGAGCGAATTTTCCCCTCAAGGCCTTCTATCTCAAAATTTAGATAGGAAGCTACAGATTTGGAGCTCTGATACTATGTTGAAGTTGATGATTGAACTCCACAACACTTAGAAATCACCTGCAAGCAATTATCCTATCAAAAATAAGGATCAAAGGAATTGATTTGCTATGCAATGAAGAGAGAAATGATTGAATCCAAAATATCCATTGATTGGCTATGTATTAACCTGAATAGTCTTGAATTAATTATTACAATTGAATGTGAAAGCTTTATAAAAGCATGGAAAAACAAACCCTAGATGAGGATTGCACAGATAGTGACAAGTGTTCTGATCTCATGCAATGAGACAACTTGTCCTATATTTAATTAAAACTCAATAATAAAAAAGAACTCCCAAGTTTAGCTTAAGTGAACTAAAGTAATAAGGGACTGAATAATTAATTAATGAATAATTAATTATCAAGTGATTATCCTAATCACTCCAACAATTTTCACCATTACAATTTTTATCTTTTAATATTTAAACTAGGCGACAAATTGATGCATCACATTAAAATTATAATGGTGTTCAATTCCTTGAGAGATAAATATGGGTATCTTTGAATAAAAAAGGAAAAAAAATGACATAAATTTTATGATATTGGTGTGCATCAAATGATCTTATTTAATAACTTAAGAGAAAATTTCCAACCTTGAAAATCCCCTACTTACCAAAGAGAAAAAATAGCCATCCTTCCAAATCCACCACCCACCAATTAACATTGTGTTCATGAGTCTCTTATTTGTAAATTCATTTAATTCACATTAGAGAAATGTCATATTTGAAAATTAGAAAATGGAAGGATGTGTAGGGAAAAACCTTAGGTGGTGTTAAATAAAGTCTTGTTCATCAAAATATATGAAAACAAAAATCAATTATAATTGATTCAATTGTCTAATTAAATGATAAAATAATCAAACCTATCAATTAGTGAGTTGAGATTTATAACTTCAAATAGGGAGTACATAATGATGAGTAAAAACTTGTAGACATAAAATGATAATTTTTTTGGTCCTAGACATATTTGGGCATGCATGATATTCGTTATGGTTTAATTTCGTCTTATTTGCATGATCACGTCTTAAGTGAAATGACCATTCTTCTTGTTAAGGTGAAGGAGGGAAAATGGGGGTGATACACTTTGAGATCAAATTAAATATAAAATAAAATAGTTTAAGAATAATGTAAATTTATTTATAATAAGGGTAAACATAAAAAGATAGGGTATGCACTTTTCTCTTACACATTTCTATTCTCATAGGTAATATGATATATGTGCTATAAAAACTATTTAAGTATGTATATGGAGGGATCTCCATACAAACCCTTAACTACAAGAATCATATTTTGGTAGTTGGAAATAGATTTTTCATTTTTTATGGCTACAACTAAGTTACACAGATATCAACATCTATGTTTTAAATAGTTGATTATAATCTATTGAGTAAGTATATATCTATGTCAAGTTTTTCCTTCAACTAAGCTACCGCAACTAAATAGATCCATTCTATCAAAGTTATTTGGGGATCAAACCTAAAGAAATTTATACCTTAATGAATGCATAACACATTATCATCCTCACCTATTGAGCTATAATCACTTCAATTGAACAATCTTAATTACATTATTAGAAATGCGTATAAATTCATAATAAAAAAAATTATAACAAAAAGTTCAATTAATTTTGATAAAATTTAATAACAAATTCATCAGTAAATCTACTACAGTTAAAAAACACATTTAATGTAACAAAATAAAGTGCAAGAAACATATTTACTGAAGAACATTTCGATATTTTTACTCATTTTAGTTTTATATTAAAAAATCACATTTAAACTGAACATTGGTAATTAAGGAGGCGTTCTTTCAATAACCTCTAAATACCTATTCAACAATAATTACTGATCATATGCATGCAAAAAGACAGAAGATAAATAGAGTTATCTTCTCATACAAAAGGAAAACAATTGACAGATGACCATTATGATTTATTGGGCTGTACTGAATTATTTAATAACAGAAAGAGAAAGAAATGGCCACCTTCCAAAAGTACCACAGGTACCAATTACCAATATGTTAATGACTCCCTTATTGAATTTATCCAATTCAAAAAATCAAGCTCACATTTTATTCAATTCAAAGCTCAAACTCATCTGTACAGATAAAATGATAAAATGCTTTGAACTCTGGCCATGTCTGCCTAACACCTCCCCCCCTGGTGATAAATAGTCAATATAGCGAAAGCAAAAACAAAATCTAATACCCCGTATTGAACAGTTCAGAAGACTAATCTCTATCAAGAAAATCTAGCAGTGAAGAACCTTTGCACTTTGGACACCTGAGATCTTGACCAGACACCATGAAATACATTAAACATGTGTGACACCCAACAAGCTTCATGGCAGACTCAGCTTCTTCTTCTGTAGCACTATGATCATTATTTTTGATACCAGATTTAACAATTTTTGAGGTAGATAAACTCATCGTAAGATCTACTCCCCCTTCTTCTTCTTCAATAGAGCTGAAGTTTGAGTTCTCCTTAATTGGAAAGAACTCAGAGCTTCGTTCAATTGCTTCTTCTGAACTCAGGTAATAAACTTCTCCAGTCTGCACCACAAGAATCATACAATATTTCAGAACTATAAGAATACAATGGTACATCAATAAAATCCCCATACTGACTGCAGGACATGGATATATCATATTAACCTAAAACTCATGGCTATATAATTTAATTTACTCACCTTCAAGTCTAGGTATTTCTCCCTCACTGAAGAAAGGCACTGCTCTCGACCCAATTCCATAAGATCAAGATCTATTAGGATTTAACTGGTTATTGAAATATCTGGGCATAAGCTTTGAGACTTTCACCTCTTCTTCACCCCATCTATATATGTTCTTGTTAACACTCTCTACATCCATTATTCGTCAAAAGTTCAAGGCCCACCCGAGTAACTCTATTGGCAAGTGCAGGTGAAGCCTTAAATTCGTACAAGATTTGGATTTGGAGGGCATGGAGGAAAATTTTGATTAGATCAAATTTTTCTTAATAAATTTGAGAGGCGTGAGTTGTTGATTTCTTTTGTGTTCAAATGTTTTGTTCCTCTCGGGTCACTTTTCATATTAACACGGAAACATTAAATGATAGGCATACAGAATTAATGGAGTGTTGAATTTGAAACACCTTAATAATAGGCATGATTGTAATAGCTCAACCATACATTTAAATTTATTTCCATGTTAGGCCAAACGTGATGGACCATCCATCAAATTTTGAGCTCACAGCCACAGCGCGTGTAATGAAATCATTTAACAGGCTTCTCGTTTTTGTTTCCCGCGTCTTCTAATTAGGTATGACTTACGTCTCAGATTGGTTATCTTTCTCTCTTTTTTTTTTAATAGATTTGAACGATCTAGAACATTCTTAAGGATTTGATTTTTTTTTTTTTTTTTTTTTTTTTGGTAATTCTATATATTTTAAATACATTTATCTAAATGATAATGATGGATAGTATATTTATCTAAAAGATGTTGATAGATAATATATTTATCTAAAAGATGTTGATAGATAGTTTTCTCTTCATATTAAACTTATAACTTAAATTAGATAGATATTTTTTAGATATTTATGTTAATTTATCTATAATTTTAATAGATTATTTATTTCATGTCTTAAATATATAATTACTTAAATAAAATCAAATTTTATGAAAATAAGGAGTAGAGGGCCTAGCTCGATTGGCTAAAGCATTCTCTTGCAAGCAAGAGCTCATGAGGTCTAGTCTCGCGAGGGAAGTTTACTAGGTGCACTATAGTTTATAGGGGGTTGCACCAAGGCCACTAGTCATATGAAAAAGTTTACCAGCACTGTACTTTTATAGGGGGAGCTACTTGATTCCTGTAGTCTAAAAGAAAATGTTTATCATTATTATCATGTGTTTATCTTCAACAAAATGAACATGGGAATATTTGGCCAACTCGTAATCCCAACAACAAAAAAGTGTTGGAGAAGCTAAGTGGTGGTTAGGAGGCCACACCCAT
>VDFB02217791.1:0-10331 GCA_007258455.2 Sequoia sempervirens
TGCTAGAGCACTTTGTGTACATGGTCATCAAGACCTCTGGGCGTCGCGACTGGGGTGTGAGAGCGTTAGAACATCTGGTGAGGCTTGAATTTCATCATCATGTCAATGTGGCTATTGCTAGGCTCAATCACTATCCTC
This sequence comes from Sequoia sempervirens, assembly GCA_007258455.2. NCBI lineage: Eukaryota > Viridiplantae > Streptophyta > Pinopsida > Cupressales > Cupressaceae > Sequoia > Sequoia sempervirens. The sequence goes on from VDFB02217791.1 coordinate 139, forward strand.
AGAGTGGATTGATAGGTGACGCCATTTGTATAGAATCAGCTCTTCAAAATGAAACCATGGAGGAAGCATTTGCTCTTCTTCGTGCTGGAATCATGCAGAATGATATGGGGCTCTTTTCCCAATTCCTACAATCACATGAAAACTTGATGCCTCCTGTTCAGATTGAACGCCTCTAGATTGTGATTGAGGGAATTTGAGTCCTAATGTTTACTTTGTGTGTCTGAACAAGAATGTCTCCTTTTGTCTTTTGTCATCAATATGAACTTTTGTAGTCAAGCCAACCAATTTTTTAGTGTCGATGCAATGTATACATGTATTTACATATATAAATAAAATATCTTTTTAATATCTATGTACTCCTATATGCATGGATTTTTTTACTCTTATTCATATTATATCTGAAAATGTTGGTTTCATTTGTTGCATAATGCACTAGTTTATGAATCAAACTTACTGTCATTCCCTTAATTACTGAAAAGCTTCTAGGCAGCAAAATGGGTAGTTTGTGTAACTTAACAAAACACTACTTGGGTTCCAAACAATTTAAAGAATACAGTCCACTAATATAACTTGCAAGGTAAGCTACCAGGTAACTTCTAACAGATGAAAAATCATCACACGGGTTATTCGCATACATATAGCCCCTTTTGAGAAATGGTGGGTTTGAATAAGGTTATAAAACACTTCCTAGCCAAAGAAATAACAATATAGGTGGTAAAACGGGTGGTTAGAGAAACTAATGAAAACCATGCCTAAGTTCAAGACATACAAAAAAATAGGTAGCCTGAACACAAATTTAAATAAAATGACTAAGACACATAAGGAAATATAGTTGAAAAAGAGAAGGGTCGTGTTAATGAGTAACATTACATAACTAGGGTTTCCAATAATTTTTCTCTCAAGGCTTCAAAACACCAAATTTTGGGGAGGATTTTCTAAGAGAGTATGACCTAGGCCTTGGTAAGTTATATCAATACTTTTAGATTATTTTGAATTTATTTGCTTGATTTATTGCAAAAATATTTTTATCATCATGATGGGGCCTACAACAAGAGGAAAAAATAATGCTACCACACCAAAGAAATCCTTAGATAAGGATGAGGTAGAAATTGAGGATATTAACCCTAATGATGAGATCAACAAGGTCAAGGGTGAAATTTCAACAAGCAAGGACATAAATAAATTTACTAAGAAGTTGGACACGATTATTCAAGGGATTAAGTGTAAGGGAAAAGATTCACCTAGTAAGGTTGAAGATAATACTCTTTTTTGAAATTATTTCCTTGGTCTTGACTCCAATTTTAAGAAGGAACCTTCCTTTAATAACCCTATACCAAGTAAATTCATACCCAAGTTGGATTTGAGAAATTTTGATGGCAAGGATCCAACCAATTGACTATACCAAATGGAGCAATTCTTTGATCTTCATCATGTTCCTAGTCAACAAAAGGTGGCTATGGCATCATTTTCCCAGGAACCAGATCAATTTATTTGGTATGATTGGTTATGTGATGAGAAGATAAAGAAGGGTTGTGGGGTCACATGATCAATTTTCCAAGAAATTTCTACCCATTATGGAGACAACTTTATGGATAGCTACTTCTAACAACTCACTAAATTAAAGAAAACAAACATGGTCAAGGATCATATTCAACAATTTCAAACCCTCTAATAGTAGAGAATGTGACAAAAGAAAATTTGAAGAAACTATTTCTAGGTGATTTAAAGGATACAATAAAATATGAAGTATGGTTGTTCCAATCACAATCCTCATTGCAAGCAATAGTAATGGCAAGACAAGTTGAGGATATTTTTTTCGTTAGTAGGCAACAAGGGAATGCAAATGTTAGAAAGAAGATCTCCTACACATTCATTATCATAACCTACTAGGTTGACTCCACAATAAATTGAGGAGAAGAAAGCAAAAGGTTTATATTTCAATTGTGATAGCAAATATAGTCAAGGGCATAAATGCAGTGAAGAGAAATTATTCTATATTGAAGGTTTGAGTGTGAAAGAAGAGGATAAAACATATTAGAGGGTGAAATGGAGTTAGATGATGAATCCCATGATCACCAACCAATAATTTAGTTTCATGCACTCTCTATTTTTAGTGCCCCATGAACTCTCAAGGTAGTGGGTTTCTTAAAAAGAAGCAAAATGTAACTGTGTTGATTGACTTAGGTAGTACTCATAATTTCATCAACAAAAAGTTGGGTACTCATCTAAATTGTTTTATGTAAATTCATCTCCAAAGTTTCAAGTCTTGATTGCAAATGGTGGTATTGTTTTTTGTTCTGGAAAGTGCCATAGCATTAAATTATCCATGGGATACTATCACCTTGATAGACAAATATAAGCTATCTCCATGGGTGCAAAAGATATTGTTTTGGGAGTACAATGGCTTACTACTTTGGGAACAATGATATAAACTTTCAAGAATTATTCATGAGATTTCAATTAGAAGGAAAGATAGTAGAGCTAAGAGGGTTGAAGGAAAATTCCCCACAAATGGTAAGCTCTCATCAAATGCATAAGTTTCTTAAGAAAGTTGTTGATGGATTTGTGGCCCAGTTATGTTTGTTAGAAATATCTCAATATAATTCTCCCACCCATCCAAATTTATAAGCAATAATTGATTGTCACTCAGTGGTTTTTGGAGATATGACTAAAGGAATTTCTCCTAAGAGGGATCATGATCATGTCATACAACTAGTTCTAGGGAGCCAACCACCCAACATCAAGCCTTACAAGTACCCACATATACGAAAAAAGTGAGATAAAAAATATTGTTGAGGAGATGTTAGAGGCACGAATTATTAGGCATAAAAAAAGTGTTTACTCCTCACCCATGGTGATGGTGCAAAATAAGGATGAAACTTGGTGCATGTGCCTAGACTACAGAGTGCTCAACATGTACACCATCAAAGATAAGTTTCCTATTCCAGTAATTGATGATTTTCTAAATGAATTACCGGTATTGGCATGGTGTGATGGTTTATTAGTGGCATTGTTGTTCTTGCCACCAAGTTTCAAACCCTGTTGGGGTGGTATTGTTGAATGGTTGTATTCCGGTTCATAGCTCCGGTCAAAAGCGTTTACCCCTTGAATAAAAAAAAAAATGATTTTCTAAATGAATTGAATGGAGCTCTGTATTTTACAAAGCTAGATCTTAGATCAAGTTATCACCAAATTTGAATTATGGAAAATGATATTTTTAAGACAACATTTAGGACTCATGAGGGTCATTATGAGTTTTTAGTGATTCCATTTGGTCTTACCAATGCACCATCTACATTTCATTTTTTTATGTTCCATCTTTAAGAAATTCTTGAGGAAATTTGTATTAGTGTTCTTTGATGATACATTGATTTATATCAAGACATGGGAAGAACACTTGCAGGATGTAGATCAAGTATTATAAGTTCTCAAAGATCATAAAATCTATGCTAAGCCATCCAAATATTCTCTTGGTCTTAATGAGGTGGAGTTCTTGGAACACATAGTTTCACACGAAGGAGTAAAGGGGGATCCTAAAAAAATTAAGGCTATCATGGAATGGCCTATTAAAATGGAGCTTGAATTGTGTGGACAGGGGTACTTAACCAATCATTATCACAACATTTTAAAACAAGTGCCTATATTCTCTCAAAACCCTCACTGTAGCCACTGAAAGTTTATGTTGAGTACTTGGGACACATAGTTTGAAATGAAGGAGTAAAGGTGGATCCTAAAAAATTTAAGGCTATCATGGAATGTCCTATTCCCAAAACCATTAAGAAATTGAGGGGATTCTTGGGATTGACTAGATACTATAGAAGATTTGTAAATAATTATGGTCGTATAGAAGCACTCCTCACAACTTTATTGAAGAAGAATCTTTTTTGTTGGAATGAATTCACTAATACATCATTTGAAATGTTAAATGAGGCTACGTGTACAACACCAATTTTTTCCACTTCTGATTTCACCAAGGATTTTATTGTGGAATATGATGCTTTAGGAAATGATATAGGCATAGTTCTCATGCAGGAGGGTCGACACATTTTTTTTGAGTGTGGTCAATTAAAGGGTAAGAATCAACTAAAACCTATTTATGAGAAGTAAATGTTAGCAATTCTTCATGTAGTAAAACAATGGGGGCCTTATCTAATTGGTTGACACTTCAAGGTTAATACAAATTGTGATAGCGTTAATTTTTTTTGGAACAAAGATTATCTTCAAAAGAACAAGAAAAATGGGTTACGAAGATGTTGGGATATGATGTTGAGATTGTATATAAGAAAGGGAAGGAAAATGTTGTGGTAGATGCACTATCAAGGAAGGATGAGAAGGATGGAGCTTTATTATGTGCCCTTTTAATATTACAAGAAGATTGGGTAGTAGAAGCAAAATTAGAGTGGTAGAATGATGTTGCTACAAGTAATCTCATTCATCAATTACAAAGTGATTCTAGTAGTTTGGATAAGTTTTTTCTGGAAGGGAGATACTCTATGGTATAAAGAGCAATTTCATCTTTGTAATAATTCCTCTCTAAAACAAAAGATTCTCACAGAGCTTCATGAGTCTCCAATTGGTGGTCATTCAATATTTTTGAAGACATATCAAGAAAGACTTCTTTTGGGAAGGGCTAAAAGGGGATGTTCAAAAATTTGTGGAAAAATGTTTGGTCTATCAAACAAATAAAGGGGAGACAATTAAGACACTTGGTCTCTTGCAACCCTTAGTTATTCCTAGCCAATGTTGGGAAGAGGTCTACATGAACTTCATCACAGGGCTTCCAAGATCTAATGGTAAGAATGTCATCATCATAGTAGTGGATCTCCTCACTAAATATGCATGATTTATTGTAATATCACATCCTTTTACAAAATGTACAATGGAAAAATCATTTTTGGAGAATATTCAAAAGCTACGTGGTATACCTGAGGTTTTTGTTAGTGATTGTGATCCTATCTTTACTAATAACTTTTGGATATATTTATTCAAATAATTTGGCACTCAATTATCTCATAGTTCTTCATACCATCCTCAATCTGATGGGAAAACAAAGGTTGTTAATAAGTGTTTAGAAGGATATCTACATTGTTTCATTTTAGATAAACAATCTCAATGGGTAGATTAGCTACCACTAGTAAAATAGTGGCATAACACTTTCTTTCATAGTTCATCAAAAATGCCTCCATTTATGCCACGGTATGGATATCATCCTCCTTCCATCACATCATCATTGAAGGTGTCACCAAGAGTTCATGAGGACCACATGCTTCATCAACAACAAGTAATTTTAGGACTTAAAGAGAATCTATCCATGGCACAAAATTGAATGAAGTAGCAAGCGGACCAACGAGTATGTGCAGGATCATGGTGGGCCAAAAAGTGGCAATGAGGAAAAAAACACGTCTTTCATTGACCGAAAAATGCGAAAAAGAACGTGTTGAATTTTTTTAGGCTCGGGTGTCACCATACCAAACACCAAACCTAGTTTTACAAATTGGATATCCGATTTGCAAAAAGCATATATAAAAAAAGTTAGTCGCTGTTTTGAAGTTATTTGACAGTGAAGAACCCACAGGCGCATAGTGCATTGCTTCTTCGCGTAATGGATATCCAATTTGGGCAAAATATGATTTGGATTTACATAAGTTTTTTTTTTTTTCATTTTATTCAATTTTGATTTAGATTTGAATAATTTCATATGGTTTTTTGTGGATTTTTTTTTAAAATAGGGTTTTTGATTGAATTTTTGTGAAAAAATTGAGTTTAGAATAGATTTTGATAAAAAAATGAATTTTTTTGTGGATTTTTTTTCACAATAGGGTTTTTGATTGAATTTTTATGAAAATTTTGAATTTAGAATGGATTTTGATAAAAAAAGATTAATGTTTTTGTGGATTTTTTTTCAAAATAGGGTTTTTGATTGAATTTTTATGAAACAATTGAGTTTAGAATGGATTTTGATAAAAAAAAAATGAATTTTTTTAATGGATTTTGATTTTAAAATAGTGTTTCATTTATATTGTCTAATTTTAGATTAATTTTTTTTTAACTTTAATCAGGCATTATGGCTGCCAAGAATGAGAATGCACAAATTCCACCAGTTGAGAATGAAAATCCACTAGCTGAGAATCAAAATGCAGAAATTCCAAATGCTCCACCACCTTCGCAGCCATCAATTGAAGACTTAATTCATGAAAAATTGGAGCAATTGAGGGGAATTTGTGATGTTTATAAGAAAATCCCTCGATTATCCTGTATGTCAACCACATTGACAGGAATAATTACAAATGTAGAAACCCTCTCCACCCAACATAATGCATTTCATTTGTGGCGAGAAACCATGAGGCAATATTATGCATGTGGATTGTCTTATGATGATGTGAAAGATCTCCAAATAACAAAAGCCAAAATAGCCTCTTTATTTATTAACCCCAACACTGGTTTGCCAGTTAATGTTAACAAACCAAAACTTTCTATAAAATGGTGCACGCATAGGGGCATAGTAGATAACTTTTGGGATCGTTGGTGTATGGTTTTTGATAAACCACCCAACAATAATCTTGATGTACCTTTTTACTTTATTAAAAAATTATATGCTGAGTTTTTGTTAGGGCATCATGTCAATTACTTTGACATTAAACCCTTCCAGGGCGTTGGTGGAGGTATGCCCCAGGATAGGCTAGGGGCGGCTAGAGTAGTCAGATGCCCACATGTTCCCCTTCCTCCCCTTCCTCCGCCACCTCCAGTACAACATCCAGATATTACGAAGGATGCAGCCACACAAACTATCCAGGCCATTCACTCTTTAAGTGGTCTTTTGGTTTCCCATGCTTCTTCAGTAGCTCAGCCATAGTCTGGTGATCTTGGCGATGGATCCAGTGCTGCTACATCATCCTCCTCGGGTCCACATATTTGTGTGCCATGTATTTGCAATACGTGCCAAAAAATATGTTTGGGTCCTATTGTACAGCCTCCTAAGTAGCCATTAGACACTTTTGATTATGACATCCAAGATGTGGAGATTATAACATATCACACGTAGGGGAGTGGAACACACCCTATAGAGTCCTCTCCTGCTAGAGAGGTGGACATTGGAGTAATTACATAGGTAAAATTTAAGGTGTAAATTCATAACTTGCATTTTTTTTTAAATGAATATTAATAAGAGATAGTATCAAGTACTAATATTTATTTACATGGTCTATTTAATAGTTAATTTCTAAGGAGGAGCTCACACAGGTGACTGATAGCACCCTTAGGGCCATTTCATTTGGCCTCGAGATGCACATAGTATGTATTTTCGCACTCACTCATTTACATTTTTTTACTGTATACTTGCTTGTCATTTGAATTGTCATTAATGAAATTATATATTAACTTATATGTTTATCTTATTCTCTTCTTGTAGGAAACACCTAGTGCGAGCGAGGTGTGATGCTCTCCAGACTATGGATGCACAATGTTAGATAAGGGAAAGGTAATTGAACTCAAATTTGATTGAATTAAGATTTATAAGATATTTTATTGATTATGCATACATTGACATAGATTCATAGTTTCATATGTACTTGTCATTTTATGTACAAAGGACAGAGCTATACATCATTTTTGATAAGTGCCACAACACTTGAAGGAGTAGGTATTTGAACACCGAAGGAGGTGTTGAAACACCTAAAGAAGATACAAAAAAAGATCAGCCTAAAGAGGTATGTGTTTATTTTATTTTGTGCTTGGTAAATATGTTCTTATTATTGACAATTCTATGCTAACTTGGATCAATTTCATGTTTTTGTTCACATATATAGATTGATGTTACAAAAGTTGGTTTGGTTAGTTCTTTGAGAGGGGTATATTCTAGGACTCCTGACCCTTCAAGAGACGTATATTTCAAGTAATCAAGATTTCAATTTTAGAGTTCAATTATAATTCAATGTGTATTGATTTTTATGTTAATTATTCAATTTTAAATTATATAGTATAACTAATCTCAATTGTGGTTTGACTTTTCTTGTGCAGCTACCTTTAGAGCCAATGAGTGCTTCAAAGAGGCTCCATTTTGATGATCCACCAAGAGTTTAGGATGAGATAGACATTTTGGCATGTAAATATTGAATAGATACCGAGATGGCATATGCCACATATTGTAAAACTTTGTTTGAGTTGGCGCTTGATGCCATTTTTGTATATGGACATACACTCTGATTATTGGATAATTTGATATATATAGAAGCTGGATAATCAAACTTAATTTCTCCTCATGTGCATGATTAAACTCTTTGAAAATTTAATCAAGTGAGCAATGGTTAAATATCAATGTACAATAGCATAAAAAGAATGGTTAAATATTATGTAGCTTATATTCATATTGTTGATTACATTGCATTGCACATCTTTCAAACTCAAAGCATTACTTCACATTGAATAAGTAACAACTAGATGCTGATAGATGAAAAAATTTCAATAACAATATAGTTTTTACAAAGTCAACCTAAGCAGTTATGCAATTACTTCACATTACATAACTAATAACTAGGAGCACCTATCAATTGTATTAGCTTGTCATGGAATTCTATGAGACCACATTTCTTTGAGGAAACTTGGCACAAAACTCACAAAAAATGAAAAGAAAGCACTCAAACAAACTTTAAAGGGGTCTCAGGCCTGCTGCTCCCTCATTCCACACGCTATGTAGCCATTTACTTGTGTTAGTTTTATGATCAAATTTAATGCACAAGAAATTAATTCTAAATCAAACTTAATAACATAGTAGATACCCTGGGAAAACCCTCCTCTTGAGGGAGAAAAAACTATCCAATAATATCACTTATATTATTGAATCACAATAGAAACTCCTTTACAATGAAGGTCGATAATGAGGCCTAATAATATGCACCACAGACTGATGCCAACACAACAATACAATGATGTAATTCTCAAATGATAATCCTCAACCTTCTCACAATAACTTGATCTGCACTTGAAGAGTTTCTCACTAACTCCCACTTGATATGAAATGGAATGTATGAAAAATGTATGTCTCAAAACAATGAAATGTATCTAATATATATACAAGCTGAGAGAGATGCAACTCTTCACAATATAGGTCGGCCTCCAAAAAGAATGTGCCTCCTCAAAGATTGCACCTCCAAGATAGAAGTCGGCCTTCATAAAATAATAAATATTATTTCACATAAATTGTGCCTCAAGCATGTCGGCCTCTTCATAGATGCACCTCTTCATTAACTCGTATCTCTTGATGAATTAGCATTAATCACAAATTGATATATATATAAATTAAATAGCTTTGGCTATATTTAATTTATTCTTATGTAGAGGAGATTGCTGGAAGTATATGACTGACGCTGCAATAATCATCAACACTCCCTCTCAACTAGGGAGGATACTTCCAGCTGCACAAGGAAAATCACCTCATCGTGATGCCTAGTACTATGGCTACAACCATAAGTGAAAAGAAGAATATCATCTCATCGTGATACTAGATATCACCTCAACACGATATCAACCATACTATGGTGTGTACAAGTGTTCATCGCAGACCTCAACTGAAACAACATCCAGAGGTGCTCTTCCGGTCAACAACACAACCATCTTCTTTAGGTTTAGTAGGTTCCCTCTGAATCTTTAAGTACTCTTCTGGTCAGCAACACAACCATCTAGAGGTGCTCTTCCGGTCAGCAACACAACCATCTTCTTTAGGTTCAGTAGGTTCAGTTCCATGGCTACAAGTTGTCACTTCACGCTTGATCATTTCTTTGGTTGGCATGACTTCCTCATAAGATGCGTCAAGCTTTTCATCGCTAAGCAATCTCTCATCACCTTCCTACACTAGAGTTATCAGCATTCTTTAAAAATCATAAGAATTCTTTTAGTACACTCAAGAGTTATCAGATGTCTTCTTGCAGTCTCAAAAGTTATTTTGTATCATTGTTACATTGGTACTTGAGAGTGGTAGCTTAATATAGGTCCACAATACAAAACCTGGTTTACCTGTGTAGTGTAACAGTGGCATAGGAAGATTTTTCTTTGAAAGAAAAAATGAAAGCTTAGCCTCTTGGAATGAAAATGGTTTTTTTGCAAAACAAATGAATAAGAATGAGGTAGTTAAGGTGTTTGAAGTGATTTAGAGGTCACTTCTAGAGAAGAGAGATGTTGAAGAGTACATCAAGTCAATG
>VDFB02217793.1:0-14751 GCA_007258455.2 Sequoia sempervirens
AAGTGCATAGCAGAATTATCCCTTAGAAACATGCCTCAACCCTTGATTGAGCCATCTATCCTTGATGAACCAATGATTGAAAAAAATCCCTTCCAAATATCTAAGAGCAACCTATGACAAATCCTCCTACCTTTTCCTACAAGAGACCACAAGAAAATCAAAGAAATCCCATTGTGCCTCCTAAAATCAAACAAGTTTACAAAGCTAAAGAGAGTGGTTGAACAACCTCCTATGGTTCCTTCCATTCCTCCCCTAAGGGAATAAAATAATCCTATGGTTGAAAAACCCACTCCTACACAATCACAAATTGACAATAGATTGAAATGAAATCAAAATGCTAGAGAGCGTACGCATAGACATCATTCTATTGCTCATATGTTACAAACTAAAGAAGAAAAGAACAACATAGAAAATCAAAATCCCAACTTGCCTGAAGCAATGCATGATGATTCTATACCTTCACCGCAACGTAAACAAGAACCTTCTAGAGACATTATCATTCGACCTCCTATTGTGATTAATTTAGATTATGACATTAATATTGCAAGGATTGATGAACAAGTGCATAATGAGTTAAATTCATTTTTCTCTTCTTCCATGAACTTATAAATGATGATAATATTGTTGAACTTGGTGCTTCCCCTAGTTCGACGCTTATCGTTGTCCCTTTGGCTAATTGGCCGCCTTTCACATATACTAATCGAGATTCGGATGCGAACAACTTGCTATAGGTTGAATCGCATGTGGCTTGCTAGTATTTTATATTTTTGTTTCATGTTTCTTTATGTGATTGCATGTGTGTAATGAGATCCCCCGTACTGTTTCATTCAGTGTATCTCTCTCTCTCTCTCTCTTTTTGTGCATTCCTTTGTGTATCTGCATTATTTTATATGTTCTAAACATTATCTTTTTTTCATTTGTATTGTGTTTTCCTTTTGGGGATGATGCAAGGCATCAAGAAATTTAGGTCTCTTCCATATTGAACCAAAGGATTTTTCTTTGTTTTCACTCTCTTTATGTCATTCTCCAGTTCTATGAGTATTTGGGGAATGATGACATTTTTGAGCTCTATAACAACATTGTAGCAAAGATATACTGACCTCGAATCCATAGATCCCTTATGTATTTTTGGGGGAAACCCTTCCCTCCTTTTTCAAGACATAGCTTTATTTCATAAACATATGACTTGGCATAGGGCTTTCCAAGGAAGCTCTCATGTCTTAGGAGTAAATATTGGCTACTTTAAAGCAATTTCTCACAACAATGGTGTTAGCAACTGCTTTAAAGTGGGGGCATACATCAATAATATCTTTCAACATTTCTCATGTTTCATGGTGTGATTTTCTTTGTTCTTGTGATGCATCCTTTTCTTGGTGGTTTCGTTGGGTTTGATGTCCTCCAAGAGTGTGATATTTCTTAGCGTACGACTTTCGTCTTAGTGGTGATGTGACACACTGCATTCCCTAAGTTTCAAGACTTTTACTCTTGATTTGTCCTGTCTTAGAGACATTAGGCTTGATATTCCATGAGAAGAATACCTTACACAAACAAACAAAGATCCCCTTGGACAAAAACCATATATATATATAATGTTCATAAGTGTTTGGCATAATGCAACTTGCTAACCTTGTGAAGTTCAAACCCATCCCTAATAAAGGCCACAAAGCATAACAAACCTTGCTTGCCTATGGAGCCTTCCCCATGTTCATAGGTGTTTAGAATAACGTAGCATGTTAATCCTTATGGAGCCCAAAACCCTAAATTCAAGACCACCTAACATAACACACCTTGCTTGCCTATGGAACCTTTCCTAGCATTGTGGTGCCTTATTGAAGTTGTTAGGAGGATAGCTTTGATATTGTATGGGAGCCTAATATGATTCTCTCATTTTCTACCCTTTTGGAAGACTCACCTAGTGGACAGCCTAAAGTTTCACTACTTTAGAATAAGTGCAAACCAATGGCTTAGATGTGTTCCACATCACATTGGATAGTCTAGGCTTGATTTTCTTGGTCTTTAATGTTTTATGATTGTATATCTTTGTCATTGTTGCATACATAAGTGTCTAGAATGTATACTTTAGTGTGAGTTTGACATGGGGTCATACTCTCACTAAAGTGGGGGGAAAATTTAGTGTAGGGAAAAGTATCCCTTTTTCACACTTAATTTGGGAATAATTAATAATAAAATGAGCCCAATGTTGCCTTAATTCAGTTTTGTAATATGTTTTTCATATCACATTAAGTCAAGGGCCCTTTTAAATTAAATGGACTTAAATGTGCCTTATTTAGGGTGTTGTAAAGTGTACCTTTACACTTTCACATTAATCTAGGGTTTTATTAATTGATTAACTTAATTTTTCTTAATTGGCCCCTTTAATTCAAATCCAAGCCTAATTAAATGCAAATTTCAAGGGATAAAACCCAACATTCATAAATGTCATTTCACAACACTCAACCTTAGAAGATGTGTGTCCTAGGTAAGTGACCTAGGACCCATTCGCCATAGGGAAAATGGGTCCTCACTTAGATCTAGGACTCTGATTTTGCATAATATTCAACATTGTCTGATGAGTGTCCTAGGTAAGTGGCTTAGGACCCATTCACCCTATGGTAAATGGCTCCTCACTTAGACCTAGGACCCCTCTTTAAAAAAAATTTCTAGTGGTATTTTAATAATTTCAAATCTATAATTTAATGTCATCTTGTGATATTTGAATTGCGGGAATTAATCTTAAGATCTGTATAAATAAGAGGTCATTTCACTATGTTTCATCGAAGAAATCCTAGCAATTTCAAGTCTTCAAGAATTCTAGAAAGTTTATGAGATCGAGAGAATTCAAGAGCATTTTCAAGGCATTCAAGGGCAGATTTATAGAAGATTATTGCAGCAATCAAGATTCCTTTCATCATGTCAAAGATATATTGCATCATGCATGTTGTTTGAGCTAATATGTTGATGTAGTGTTCAAGATCAATTCAAGCATGTCAAAGGCATTGTTTGACATCAATTTTCATGATCAAGATCTACATTCATTGATGCCACTTCATGTTAGTTTTCAAATTTACAAATCTAAGGTTCAAATAAGGATTGGTGAGTTGTGACATTGTTGTTCATTCATCATTTTGTCTTTCATGTTTCATTTCATTTCAAGGTTTAATTACCAAAATGGGGTTTGACCAAAGCAAACCCCTATTCACCTAATGAACAACATTTTTCTCTCTTTGATGTTTGATTGCATATATTAGGTTGAAGATTCTTTGAACAACGAAATTGAAGAAAGTTGCAAAGTTGTCAAAGTTGTAAGAAAAGTTGTCAAATCATGAAAACTGGTCTACAAGATTTATTTTTGACTTTTTGACAATGAACAATTGGAATCTAGGAGTGCAGACACTGGAAAAAAAACCCAGAAACTGATTTTCAGGAGCCCTAGCTAGGACCCATTCACAATATGGAAAATGAGTCCTCAATGAGGATTGAAAAAGCATCTTTGGTGATAGGTACACAACATTTTACCCTTTCCATATTTTCCTTTTGATTACTATTTGGGTTAGATTTGATTATTGTTTCTCATTGGCACTTTGTAACACACATTTTGAATGAAATTAGAGAAATAGGTGCATCATACCCCCCTTGTTTCATTTTGGTGAACCTATTTTTCTATGAAATTAGAGAGAGGAAAACACCTACATGATGATCGATTACCTAACCATGGTCATGTTCTCTCGCAACACAATATCAAAACTAAGGGAGGCACCAGCCTCTAATCCACATCCTAACACACTAAACAACTTTAAACATAGAGGAAACCCTTCGCAAGAGGTTGCCTAACCTAGAGACACAACTCACCACAAACAATAATGACAACAAATTACTTTCAGACCACCTCATGCTTCCCAAGACATCTCATTGCAATATAACAACACACAAGAGGATGAGCTACTCTAAAACACCCCATGACCCATGAGGAATTTGGAGGACACAAACAAGGCCAACTAGGAAGGATTATGACCTTCCCAAGTCTTCACAAGACTAGGAGAACAATCTCCCACAACTCTAGGTTTAATAATCGGGTCCTTTTGGAAGGTTCCACAAAAAATGATGTAGGAGATGACATAAGTCCTCAAGGATGACACTTGAGAACTAGGTCAAAGCACTACTAGGACCCTAGGACTATGGTGAACAACTCTCATTTACAATTTTTTTCCCAAACAAAGTCCTCAAAACACAAGAAAAGATCAAGTTGAAAGTTGGAGAAAACTAACTAGGTTTTGAAGATTCAAATGACCAAAATAGTTAGAATGAAAAAATACAAAGCATAAACATTATCTAACAAGAGAATGGGGATAAAATAACCTCTATAAATATTAGTGGTTAGGAGTATTTACTCTTTGGTTTTTGTATGGGTACGAGGACGCCCTACACAATACTAGACAGCCCCAACACGCTTAACCAAATGTTTGAGTTTTCTAACATACAAAAATAGGTCACCCCTAAATACCAGGCTGACCTAGTATCCTACCAGGCCATCCCACCTAATACCAAGAGGTCCCAACATGATACCAAGCTTCCCTAGTAGTGTTAGATATTTTTTCTTGAAACTAGGTTTAACTTAATGTTTAATAGGGCCACCTAGGTGTAGGACTAGGTCGCCCAACTATGAAATTTTACAATTAGATTCACTTTAAGCACCAAATGAAGTATTTCTATGTTTTTTTTAGAATTTAACATCATGATAAATATAATACATAAGATATCATACTTGATACCAACGTCCGAAGTTTTATCTGAAAGCGACCAAAATACTCTTTTCCATTTACAAGTTACATCCTTTTTCTAAAGAGAGGTTCCCAAATCAATAAATTACATCATAATTGAATGAAATATAACTATCTACATGAATTAAACTTAAAAATAGTATTCCATATTATTCCTCGATCCCACAAACTGAGTCCCCAATGGTGGTTACTTCATGCAGGCCTCATGGAATCAAACAATCCACTCCCACCCACAATCTAGACTCACACCACACATATGGGCAAATGACTGCATGCCATGAAAAGAATACACTCCACATGCACATCATAAAATAACTAATCATCCAATCACATAATGTATCCAATATAAATAAACACATGGTACAATCGTGAGATGGAATAGCATAAACCACATTTGGCAACCTCACTATTATCATTTCACAAATCCATATTGGGCCAACTCACCAAAAGCTATATAAGAATCATCCTTGGGAAAACTCATCAAGGGCATACTTTACAAAGGGAAATGGAAGGAAGTTAACATCTTTCAGTTGCTACTCAACTACACTAGGGTTAAATGTTAGAGAGAAAGAGAGGGAGTGTCATCATTGGTCATTCATGGCATAGGGATTCCAAAATAACTCCTAAATTGGATATAGGTTCACATAAGGTCAAATATGACACATACCGTAATCGATTCGAGTATGACCAGGAAATGGATAGGGAGGGGCCCAATGTGACATCTCCAAATTAACCACCGTTGGGGAATAACTCAAACCTATGTCCAGGTGGAGAAATAACCTTGAACCTATAACCATTCAACACATGTCAAGGGTACCTGCTCAATGTATATATATAGCCGAAGCACAACATAATCATCCCAATGGGGTCCAATATCACAAGCATGAAATAACATCTATACATCTATCATATAAATCATTCTTTTTTACACATCAATAATTAGGGTCACATTTAATCACAGCATAAATAATGCATATCATTGAACTGAAGCATGATAACTAAACATGTAAATATACAATATGCCAACAATTGACATGTTAAGGAATCTCATCTTGAACATGCAGTGGTTCATACACACCATTCAGAGCCATAAAGTAATCACCACAATAATCACGAGGAAATAGTGAAGCTAAAACACTGATCTCACATTAACAAGATGCAAATGGGAGGGGCACTACATCGTGTATATATTTTTAGTTTTATATTCTAGTTTCACATGAATTTATTTTCCCCTCTTAATTTCTTGACTATTTTCTAATAAAATAGGCACCACCCACATATGGTTGAATGATCATATTTCATCAAAATATATTCCTCTAACATCTCCATTGAATTAGGTGTAGATTAGGTTCTATGAGCTTGCTTCACTCTATATTATGAATTGTATCAAATATTTTGAGAGATCATTTTTAACATATCGATAAATAATTAAAGACATAATATTTCATGAAAAAAAAGTCATATGTAGTTTATTACCAAAAGATCTATAGCACATATCTATAGAGATTTATAGTTTCTTGCATTTTAGGGTGTCATGTGAAATAAGAAAAAGTGTAAGGGGGTTAACCTTTGGGGAAATAAACTAGTGATGCATCTTTAGTTGCATGTGTAACCCATTTTAATTCTTCTATAAAAGAGATCTTTAGAATTGTAAGACCAATATAAGTTAATGTGAGGGGTATTTAGTGACAAATAATTGGGATATCCTTGCACATAGGGTGTGGCTAAGCAATATGACCTAGTATGTTCTTTTATGTATTTTAATTATCTTGTCAAGATCTATAGGAATACCCCCTTGTTCTTATAGATCCAAAAGTGTAGGCTTGAGTTTCATGCTCTTGTTAGTTGTCCCACAATTATTAGTAGCCTAATGATGAGCCTAGTCATTTTAATAGGAATAAACCCATGTTCCTTAGCTTTGGATTGCAAGGACATTCTTTAAAGTTATATGAAACAATTTGAATCACCAACAAACATATAGAGTTTATTTGAAGTTATGAATGGTAACTAGGAGCATGACAATGCTTGAGCATGTGTGCAAAGAACTCTTTCTAATAGTTTTTTTTATATATAATGAGATTTAGAGATGTATATGTAATTATGGATTGGCGAAATGAGATATTGACTAGAGTTTCTTCTAAATACTCTAAATTTGAGTTGTTATTTAGTTAGTGGAAGAAGAAAACCTACTATCACAACAAGATTGTGACATAGTTTGTTGATAAAAAAATGATATTCATTTAAGATTTCATATGATTGAAAATGGGCTATGTGTAGTGATAGTCTTACATGCTTTTGTTAGTTTTGTATTATATACTTGTGGGAAGCATGTAAAAATATAAAACAGGTTCAAGAATGGCATGGTAGACCCTTATCACCTATACAAACACATCATGTGACATAATTTGAAGAGAATAACCAAAATTTGGCAAGTTAACTTTTATAATCTCTTAGACATTGTACAACAAGGTGAATTGATTTAAACATATTGCATTTAGTGATTAATTCTATACATGTCTATTACATGAAATTATCTCCTCCTCATGTGCAATTTTTATTCTTTTGTACAATACATGTATATATTGTTGTTGCACCTAAGGTTAATGAAGACCTAAAATGAAGCGTGCTTTGGGACAATGTTTTAAGACAAAACATAAATTTCTAGAGGATACCTTAGATGGTAATAATTTTGATCCTCTAATGGGTTCAATGGTTGTTTTTGGTACTTTACAATGAAATCATATGAGGAAGAATGGTTTGCCTACATTTGAAGATTATGGGACACATAAAAGAATTGTGCACTACTCACATTTTATTGTGACAAAAAATGTACAATTATTAACATATCAAGTTAAACATGTTATAAAAGATTTATAAAAACCTTCTATAGATGAAGCACAAATCAATTATATTTATGTTAAAAAAATAAAAGATACATATAATTTAATTCTTAATTTATTTATTTATTTTTAAGTACACTAAACTTTCCTTTTTTAAAACTCTTAAAAAATGTATTTCATTATAGGTATGAACTATAAATAATGGATGTGGGAAATATGGGGAATATAGAACGAATGATTCTAGATAAGAAGATAGTTTTAAAATTAAGTAGTAGTTCAACATAGTCTCACCCACTTAATTCACTATCCTAAAGCTCTTGTAATCCGTTTCAGATCATTAACATTTTATTTGTGATAAAAACTTCCTTTCGAACGTTAACAGAAGGTGCAGCAAAAATAAACGCAAGATAATTTAGCACTTCATGTTCCAAATATGGAGATGCGGGGTATCGATCCCCGTACCTCTCGCATGCTAAGCGAGCGCTCTACCATCTGAGCTACATCCCCATTATGTTCGAGGAGTTTTGAAAGTCTTTATATTAATATTAACTATTGAGTTTCATCCCTATCCACTTTTACCGTAGCAAAAAATACATATATTAACATGATGTGCTATTTGTAAATAAAAGTGAAACGCATCAAATCCTTAATGGCAGTGGTTGGACTGCTTTTACTCCAATTGAAATAAATATATTATAAATTAGGACACTAGGGGAGGCATGAAAAGAAAAAGAGCATTGCCAATGTTTAAGCTCTTGCAAATATTCATAGAATTCAACAAAAATGAGAAAACCTAATTCTAGTAGTGTATACTAAATTTTGAATAACTTTAGTGGAGAGAATACAAATTAATGTATAAGTCATTATGTAAAAATACTAGAGTAAAGGTTTTAAGTTGGTTTCAACCATAATTATTCTAGTAGGTAAAGGTGTAAATAAATTTAGATATCATGTAAGTTTTTGGTGATTTATGTACATGGTGATAAAAATTTGGCAATTCACAATGGATTGGAACATAGTCTCAAAATAGTTTAAAAATTATAGTACTATTAATTATTGTTTAGATTCGAGTATATGCATGTTAATGGTAAAATTTAGTAATTATTCATGGGATGGATTGTGGTTGGATAAAAATGGTTAGGTAGATTTTGGAAAGTTTTGATGATTATCTACTATAATATTATAGTTGAATTGATAAAAAACAACTTAATCGATTTGGTGATTGATTATAGATAAGATCATAGCTAACTCCAAGATTATTGGTATTATGGTTATTGAATGTAGGTAAAATGGAAATGGAACCAACATTAATGGTAAGGTTGTGAACTATCATAATATGGAGTGTGTATGAGTACGCAACATAAAAGTAGCTCCTACCAAATCTAAAGTTATTTGATCATTATCTAGTCATATTTTAAAATTAATTTAACTGTGATTTTTATTTGAAATGGATTTAAAGGAATTTTGGGTTATGATGTTCTTTACTATGAAAATATTGTGGACCAAAACCTTATTCAATCATGTTAAGATAATTCTATCTTAAGTATTCTTAACGTTGAAGTTTGGTGAATTGTTCCAACAAGGGTTCATCATGTTATATGTTATATTTTTTATTTTCATGATAAATTTCCACCTAAAATGTCACCTCATATTTCTTTATATATGAGTGTCTATAATTCACGTACAAATTTTGTAACCAAATATTCACTATAAGTAATCATAAAATCTATCTCTATATTTAGTTTTGACTATAAAGATTGAGAATAGGAAGAAATAATTAGTTAGTTATATATTTATATTATTCTTCTTTGTACACAATAACTATAACAGAAGTGGTGGTATTATAATAAAAATAAAAAATAAAATACGTATAATGCTTAGATAGAACTCCTAACATATATTTATAATATTTTTTATAGATATTAAAGGAGATAGATTTATAGAAATAGATAGTGTAAAGAAGAACACATAGAGAAAATGACGTGTGTAGCAATTTCATGTGAATATGAAGAAGAATTGGTAGATTTGGCAACAAATTTTATAATCTCTTATGTATGTTTGTTTGTTCTATTTTATATGCACATTTTATGTCTTGAAAAGTATTTTGGTTTTTGAAAAGTTGTTTGTTTTAGTAAAAATATATATCATTTTTGGAAAAATAGGCTAGTTAAAAATAAGACAAAATAGGGGATTCATGTAGTTTATTTTCTATCAAGTTGGTGTTAGATCAAGGTTGTAATTTTTATTATTTTAGCTTAGTCATAGATGAAATGGATAGTAGTCTCGTCCAATCTCGAATTCCTCTCTTCAATGAGAAGAACTATGAATTTTGGAGCATCAAAATTAAGACTCTATTTATATCTCATCATGTGTGGGATTTTTTTGAAAATAGGTTTCTTGAAATAGCTAACTAGGCAACATATAATGCATTGAAATAGGTAAAGAAATATTTGTTGAGAGATAACAAAAACAAGGATGTAAAATCCTTATTCTTCATTCAATAGGCCATGGACAAATCCATCTTCCCCAAAGTTTGCAAGAACCAAATATCAAAAAGAGTGAAATATATTACAAAAATATGCCAACATACAAGGTTAAAATAGTTAAGTTGCAAATGATTAGGAATTTTAAAAAAAAAAAAGATTTAAAAGATTTAAATTATGTAGATGTATTTTTTATCCATGCGATACATGTAGTAAATCAAAACAAATCTCATGGTGAGGAACTAAGGTTAAAGGGTGGTAGAAAAATTCTTAGAATCATGACTATCTTTAATTCTTTGAAATAGAAATAGAAGGGTCAAAATACTTGACATAGTTATACTTTGATGAGATGATAGGATCTCTACAAACCCATGAGAAAGAGGCTATATAGAACGACTAGTTCTACCTTGAACATATTTTTATATTAAAGTAATCAATCAATATCAATAAATAAAGATAGATATAAACCTTTAATACATATATAGGGATATTTTTCAAGAGATAATGGCACCACTCAACTAACTATGCCAAAAACTAGTCAATATTATTATTTACACTTACAACTTAGTGGTGGGAGGTTGTGTTGTTAAAATCAACTCACATAGCCTTAGGGAAAATAAAATGACTTTTTATGCATGGAATCCTAGATCTATTCAACCTAACCACTATGGATTATCACTCAAAATAAAAAACACATGTATAAACATGCATACAAGCATATGCAAGGATATAAAGGTCTGCATGTAAACCACTCACACACATATATCAACACAAAATTTTAGGTAAGAAGCACATAAGGAATAGAAACCCCAAATCACACATGCATCAACTTAATAAGAGAATCTTACCTTAAACAATTTATTATTTATTTTATTAACTAGATATACCCTTCAATACATGTATATTGATAGAGGAAAATATAGAGTTTTAGTAAGAGATTAACTAACTTCCTCTATTTTATCTTTGGTGTTCCCTTGTTCTTTTTAGTCCTACATAAAAACATTATAGCTTGTGGTGATCCACCTTTGGTTTGTATCCCTCTTTGATTCTCCAACTTCACTTAAGACCCTTCTTAATTACTTTCATGTTGGATCTTTATTTCTTGGCATGTGGGGAAAAACCAAACTTTTATGAAACTGATAGCCTCCTTCCTCTTTGTTTATTCAACCTTTCAATCTCTAACTTATTTTTACATATTTTTTTTATCATACTACCTTCTTCCCTCTCTTTTGGTAACTTCTACTTCAAAACCACTCCCCAATTAGGTGTTTTACTTGATTCCTAATTTTGGGCATAAAAATTATTCCATAGATTCTAAAAACAATTAAATCAAACTCAAAATCCCACCAAAATTCCTTCTCAAACCCATCTTCATTTATTATTTTTCATAAATTTAGTTGGGATGTGTTGGTCAAGTGGTTTTTTCATCCTAAAAATTCAAAATAATTTTAAATAAAAAATAAAAAATAAAAAGGTAACAAAAGTAAAAAACAATAAACATTATTGGGTAATTTAAATATAATTCCCTTGCATTAAAATCCCAAGGTAATAAAAATTTGAGCCCCTTCTTATCATCCAAGATTATATGATTATAACTCTTATACTATGATGCTACAAATGAACTTGTAATTAAATATATTTCATCATTTCTTCCACTTATATGTCTTTCACACAAGCCACTTCTCCTCTTCATTCTCCTTCCCAATGTGGAATTAAACCTCCTTCATATACCTATCTTATCTATTATTCAAGTGGTTAGCCTAAATCACTTAGTTATCCTTGCAAAATAAATTATCTTCAATGGGACATGAGCGAATAAAATTTTATTTTTGTTATCCAAGTATATGAAATGACTACAAAAACATTGCTTGATGGATAATTTTCTTGCAAGTACCAAGCATTTTCTTCACTTATAAATAATCCCTCCTTTTGATGCAGCCTTATAAACACCTATATATCTTATAAATTCACATTAATTATTTTTTTAAATCACTCAACAACTCAATTTCTCTTGTTGTAGTAGTACTTTCACCAAGAATTGCAGCCTCATAAAATATTTCTAGGGACACACTTTGTTTTTCTTTAACTCTATTTTTTACTTCTTTTTTATGCATTTCTCCCTTACATATTCATTTAGTATTATGTACTACAACTCTTGATCCTTGGGTGAAAAGTCATTTTATAGACTCAATTATGTATGAATAAAAACTCCACCAACCCATCCATTAGTTTCCTCTCACCAATATATCCATCTAGCTCAATTGGTAAATTACCCATTTCTCATCACCAATGTCTACTATGGTACATTGCCTATTGATGTTATCTAAGTTGGGCACCCTTTGTCTAGTTTGTACCTCTTAATTTGCTATCATCTCATTTTACTCCTCATAGTCTTCTTCCTCTAATAAATTTGCCACACTAGAGGATTGATTGTTATCATCATCTATTATACCTACTTGGAGGATCTTTCTACTATCATGTAGACTACTCTAATGTGAAAAATTTTAGAGACACTAATCTCAACATATACATCAACACATTTAGTTCCCTTTGCCACATATACTTACAAAATGTCGAAAGTTATAGTACATTATTGCTAGAAACCTCACATTTAGGTTCTTCTACTATGTATCTACTTGTAGCTCCTTGGTGATCATCTATACAACACAGTCACTCCCATGTTGGTTTATCTCAAGAATTTCTTGTCTACCAACAATAACATTCTTGAGTTATTTCTTACCTCCTCTTTGATAATCACCAACAGAACTAGGGTATTCATTCTCCCATTCTTCAACAAGGAATACATGTCCATTCTACCATCATGGATATCTCTTTGGTCATATTATCATAGCCTTCCCAAAAGTATTTGGAACACATCATCTTCATTACATTGCACCACACCTTTTCTTCACAAGTGTTGATCTAAAATCTCACTAAATACTATTGGCTTACCAATATTTATGATTAAATTTGTAAATAAGAAACTTGGTATGGAATATGATATTATAATTTTCTCAACCATAACTTATTTACCATTTTAGAAGAAACTAAATTATTTATGATGCCACTATCAATTACAACTTTACAACACTTCCCTCTTGCCTCACACATGGTCCTAAATAGGATCCTTTACTACATGGGCTCATCCTTAATTATGTATTTCAACATCATACTATTCATCATGAGTTCATCTTCATTCTTTTATTCCTCTATGTATTTTGATAAAGTATTATTTCTTGCATTTTCCTAAGTAACATAACTTTGGGATTCACTTTGTCTACCAATATATTGCTACATTTGTGTATATTAAATCACTTTATTCCCTACTTATATACACTTGTAGCATTCTCCCATGAAACATCTATGTCTCATTTGATTGAATCTACCTTCTTTGCTTGTTGAGCATACTTTCTCTCATGATTCATAGCTGTTTTATTATTGTAATTAGTTTTGTACCCTTCATCTTCTATTGGTTTTCTGTATTTTCTTTTCATCAATTTTAGTAGGTTATTTTTCTCAAGCAAGTCTTCTTTTATAGCTAGTTGAGCATTGTTATCTCCTTGATATTTTATCCTTGGCCTTTAATACATATCGGTAGACCTGAAATCAATAGTGTGTAGTCTTATCATACTTCAATAATCTTGTACGTTCAACATTATGTTGTTAACATACCATGCTACCTCCTTATACTCCAACTCTCAATGACCTGACCTAATAAACGTTTAATATGTGGGCTACTTCTTTCTTGGAACTTGTGTGGATAAAACTTTTTTTTTAAATGATCTCACATTTCTGGAAAATTTAAATGTGATGACCCTACATCAAGAGGAGGAAGAACAATAATATTTCATGAGGTTAAAATACCAACTACAAACATAAACTTTTATACTACAAGTGGAAGAGGTAGAGATAGCATCCATACTTTCTCTCATGGTTAGAGGTATCATAAATCCCAAGTTCAATGACATTACTACAAAAATTTGGAAATTATGTGGATGAGTGTAGGAAGAAACAATTTGATATGAGAAAACAAAATGTAAACTTTTGTAGAGAAAAATAGACAAAATAAAATAGTGGTGATATGTTTATTACTATTAGTGATCCAAATTTGCACCCCTTATGCCAAGTTTTGAAAGAACTCAACAAATTTGGATGTAACATGAGACTGCTTTCAAGTTGTGGGTATCTTATTGTGAAAGCAGACCTCCAGATTATAGGCTTGCTCCCATTTTGATGGTGTCACCTAAACTATTCCTTTCTAGGAAAAGGGGAGAAAGAAACATGAAAAGAAAACTAAACCCCTATGGTGATGTGCCTAATGATTTCTTAGACCTATACAGTTGTTTTAACACACAATCTCATCAAAAGCTCAGCTTAAATTAACACAACTCTAATATTTTAACTTTATCAATTCATAAGTATTTTGTAAGGAGGTTTGGTTCTCTTGACATTTCTGAAGGAAAGGAAATATTTCACAACTAAAAGACTATTTGAGCCACCAAAAAGCTTACAACCTGCACCAATATATATTTATCCTACCTAAAGGTGCTAAAATGAGACAAACATTGGAAGGAGTTACCAAACTCACAAGAACATCTATCAATCACCACTGTATACAATGAGATAGCTTTAAAGAAGGTAAAAAAACTG
>VDFB02217796.1:0-25501 GCA_007258455.2 Sequoia sempervirens
CTTCTTCCTTAAATATCAACTGATGGTACTATCGATGTGAGGACATGGTATGGGCCGAATTATGCTTGATCCATGAAGAATCAAAGCATAATGGAGCCACCAATACTTGAATCTCAAAAAGATCGATCAAACAAGATTAAAAATAAAAATTTCATCAAAACCTAACATACTAAAATATGAAAGCTATCAAAACATCTAATCTAATCCATTCAAAATTTATGTTGTTGTGGAATTGGTGTTGTGTTAATGTGGAATGACGACCCTTTCCCAATCCCATGATAAGTGAGCTTGTTTTAGTCAATTCTATGGAAGAGAATCGATGAAACCACGGTGTTTGGTAAATAAAAACCTAAATTATGTAAAAATGAACATGATGCAAGCTAAGTTACCATGATTTTATGCTACAAATAAAATTAATCTAAGATAATTTAAGCTAATTTAAGCTAAAATGATGCTAAAATATGAAAACCCTAATTTATTTACAAGCTAAGATGGATGCATGGAATCCATTAATGGTTTCTCTAAGATATTATGCAATGAAAATAAACTAAAACAAGCTAAAAAGTGAGTGAAAGATGAGTGAGCATGTGAGTAAATTCAACAACATAAGTTTTCAATCAAATATGGATCCATTTGTCTACAAATAGTGATCTATTTATAAGATAGCAAATGAGGAATGAATGGTTGAGATCAAAAAGCTTAATCAACAATTTAAGATGAAGGGGATGAGAGGCATGGATCATGGATTCTCATCAACAAATGAGAACATGAAGAAAGTTAATCAAAAGGCTCACACTTGCTTCAGCAAACACTTTTTGACCTGCTCACATATAGGTCAAAGGTAACTTTCTTAAGAGGTTAAAAGGGTTAACTTGCATTTTGAAGCTAAGTATGAGTTGATTGGAGGAAAGAGATTATTCCTTTAGGGTGAGGGAAAAGGGATTTTACAAATTAAAACAAAGTTTTAATTGTGCAAAAAGGATAAAGAATATTCCCTTTGATTAGAGGAAAATTAGTTTAATTGCTAATTAAACAAGGTTTAATTTATGCAATTAGGGAATTAGATGATTTAATAAATAGGGAAGGGGTGAAATGATATTTAATTAAATAACTTAGGGCTATTTAATTAAATAATATGACATATGAGATTAAATTAAATATTTTGATTTATTTAATTTAATTAGATGATGTGTTAGTGTGAAAAGGGATGAATTAACATAATTTAATTAATTAGGCCAAATAGATGAAAATGATGCAATTAATTAATTAGCTAGGCTAATTAAATCAATTAAGCAAAAAGAGGATGTAATAAGGAGGAAATGATGTTAGTAAATCTGATTTAAGTGTATGACATCGATTAGGACATTTTTTAGTGTCTGCATTTTTCCCCTCTTTTAAGCGAGATAATTGCTACTTTGGTTTAAAGAATAACACTTTTTCAGATGAAAAGTGTTGCTCGAATCAAAAAATAAAAAAAAATGTCTAATTTTTTAGATGCCCCAATCGAAGGATAAAATTGACTCCCTGCCCCCTCGAGAAATCAAGCAAAAATTTTGAATTTTGGGTTGATTTCTTGATAAAGGTTCAAAAATTGCTCCAAGGGTTTAGAAAAGTTCTGGGATGCAAGAATAATGCCAAAAATGCAAAAAATGATGGAAATTTAGGTCCAAACTGGAAAAATTGATGAAGATTATAATAAAATCCATCATTAAGGTTAAATTATTGCAAAAAAACCCTAATTGTCTAGCTTAAATAGGCTTCAAATCACATAAAGGTGTTCTTGTACCTAGAAGCCGCTAGTAATCATGAAATCAATTAGAGATGTGTCAAGGAAGCTTATGGTGTGCCATTTCGTCGAAGGGTTAGAGCTCAAATTGCAAGAATTTCTTAAGTGTGAATGCACAAATGAATTAGGGTTTTTTTTGCACCAAGAGCACCTGGGAGAAATTGGATTATGGCATATTTCATACACACCTATTGTTAGGATGAATTTGGATATGATGAAAACTCTATGCAAGAGATGGCACAACAAGACCTCGTCCTTTCACCTTCCGATAGGGGAAGCAAGAGTTACATTGGAGGACATGTGGCAGGTATTGCAATTGCCTATCCATGATGATCATGTGATTTATGACCCTGATATTGGATTTGATGCATGCCTCCAGGTGATGGAGATGAACCATATTGTATTGGTCGCATCGCAGATAGATTTAGAGACATACAGGGGCCAGGTGCTGACTTTCAGATTGATTGTTGTGGCCATCATTTCAGGTTTGGTGGCTTCAGACAGACGAGGTAGATTTTTTAGTCTAGGATGGGATTTGGCATGGAAATAGATGTTGTACAAGAGGACTCTTTTTGTGTGGTGGCTTGTGATGCTAACCTCCTTATATCATGATTTGCATGAATTTTTTTACTATGATGGAATAGCCCTCGGTGTAGGTGTTACTCTTCTTCACATCTAGGCATGGGAGCACATTGTTGTGATTTAAGCCATTGTACAGATGGCAGGCATGGAGCTAGATGATCCCGTCATATGGAGATATCGAGGTGCCATTACACTTAGGCACAATGAACATATTGGGCTCCTATACTGGAGATGGGTGATTGATGATATGATTGTGTTCTGCTGGCACTGATGGCTTCATATGCCACCATGGTTTGATGATGTACAACAAATATATTTCACCAGACAGACCCATTATATGCAGGGTCAAGAACACACCATGATTGAGTGATACCTTCTTGAAAGAGTGGCCAGATAGTTTGGCGATGTATATGACAGGCCTGACGATGCTTATAGAGCCATTTTTGCTATATCAACTAGAGAGGTTCCTACATGGGGATTGACGATTCTAGGACCATAGGATATTTTGAGTTTCCACCAGTTGGTTTCCCAGCCTCTGGCATATGATCAGGGTAATCCCATAGAATAGACCACTCCAACTTATGATGCATGGTTCATGCCTCTGCAACAACTTATAGATCCAACAGGTGCTCCTCCCAGAGGCAGGACATGGCGATCAGGATGGCCATGATGGATAGGCTCTAGGGGCTCCTCCAGTGGGACAACAACCTCATTAATAGCCTCAAGTAGTGAAACAATAGTCAGTACCACCATCACCACCACCAGATCAATGATATGCTTAGATATAGTAGCTATAGTAGTAGGTGTAGGCTTTGAAGGGTGAGTGGGACCAAGCCCGCCAAAAGGTTTTGGTTGTCACTACTAGGTGAGATTAGGCTCAACAGTAGATGGTCACAGTGACAGCTAAGAGAGATGTTGCACTTCAGAGAGTTCAGTCTGTCACTGGTGAGAGAGATCAAGAGGTAGCGAGATGGCAATAGATTGAGGTGATGGTAGCAACCACACATGGTCAGACCATTTCAACAGGTTGTATAGAGAGAGTGCTACATAGGTTGCATATTATAGGAAACACTATCATAGGGATGTTCCAGCAATATTACGTCATCCCAATTTTTCAAAGCCAGTGATCGCATCCCCGTGTAGAGGGGATCACCACAGCGACAGGTTGGAGAGGGTAGTAGCCACCAAGGGATAGCATTTCAATGTATAGACACTTTTTATTTTTCCCCGTAGATTTGGAGTGCAGGATCATCATGGAAAAAATAGGCCCTTAAGTGGCAAAAAAATTAGAAAAATGAGAGTTAGGCAACTTGACGTAAAAATTTGAATAAGTTATCTATATTATTTCAAAAATATGTAAGAATAGAATATATAGCAAATGGAATGTAGTTTCTAAACTACTAGATTTAAAAAAAAAAAAAACCTATTTGGTGGAAATTTTAAATTTCAATGGAAATTAGTATAGAATTTTTAGGGAAAAATAAGAAGTAGGTGTGCATCTATACACCTAACCACAATAAAATAATAATATTTTTTATAAAGATTCTAGATATAAGTAGAGGACTCATGTCGATGTGATGCATATTTTTTTGTAATTTTTTTCAAGTAAATAATTAATTATGAATTTTTTATTACAAATTTTAAAAATATAAAAACTTCATTATGTATGACCACCTTAACCGTCAAAACTTCATAAATTTCAAATTTCTTTTTTTAACCCTATGGTATGCAGTATAGGAATGTGACACATGTTTTTAGTTCAAAATGTGAGCCGTTTGAAAGCTATGAATGTTTTTCAATGGAGTCTATAGCGTAGGGACTTTAGTTGTAATTTGAATAGAAAATGAATAATAATTACTTATTAAATTCAAGGTAAAGCGTAATTTATATTGGTGCAAAGCTGAGAATCTCCTTTTAAAACCCTTTTCATTTCATCAATTTTGGGTAAAAAAAAAGTCGTCAACCACATACCCATCCATATTGCCACTTTTTATTTATCATGATCACATATACATTCTCTTTACTAATATACATTTATGGGCTCATTTTTTATAGCCTCGTGGATATTTGTACTTATCATCAATGTACATACATTCATCTAGATTTTGTACCATGACACATTTTTTGATATATATGATACAAATAGAGATGATTCATGCTATGATGTGTTGACTTTATTTCATGTATGGATGATGTGTGAGTACTTATATATGATCATGTATGGATGCACTTTACTTTAATGCCTATATGACATGTGATGATCATGATATGGATGGATGATTATGATATGCAGATGTTATGGATGCACATGATGTGGATACATTTCTTTTTGTATATTTTCTATGCATGTTATGATGATGATATGCATATGGATGTTTATCATATGCAACGATTTAAGATGCTTAGAATAACAAATGTATATTATTCCTCACAACTCAAATGATTATGCAAAATGTATGATGTGATATGCAATGATTATGATATGGATGATTATGTTGATGGATTTTTTATGATTATGATGTGATTATGAGATGCATGTATGCTGATGGTGTGTGGATGCAGGGTGGATGTATTGATTATGTTTTTGTATGTTCTGATACTAGGTTAGCATGGAGAGAAGATAGAAGAATATAGAATAAATAACCATCGCTAATGATGATTGCTTCAAAAAACCTAACAAGTCCTTGATCCATCGAGACTTTATTAGAGATGGTGATGAGACAATGCAAGATGTAGGATGAAATGTAGGATGGGTGATCACACTTCAGGATTTGGATTTTCCATCATTCCTTATTGTTTGATATAACACATAGACACAATGCATCAAGGTATTCATAACCAAGATGGCATTGTATCTAGTGTAATGGACTTTGACTCGACAAATAGATTGGATAGTTCTTCTTCACACCTTGATAGATGAAAACATTGTTGGAATGCAAGTTAGAAGCGTAAAATATATTGGACCAAGGCATACACAATAGTCAACAACATACTCCAAATGACCTTGCTACACACAACTAAGCAAGTATGCACCAAGATTATTTTACAAGAGTATCCAAAAACACAACAAATGAAAGATAATGATTGGTGTCCCATTCCTTTCTCTCTAAATCATTTTTTTAGACATCATTGAGAGGTCCTCAGAATGGGTCATTTAAGATAAATCACAAGAAAATATCAAAGAAAAATAGTCAGTGTTATCTATAGCTCCTTCCTAGTTTAAGTTTAGCTTAAGGTGATGTCTGAAATTGATGTTTATCGTAGGAAGGATACATCCTAGGACATGTTGATCAGAGGGTTGTTTGATGTTGGGATAATGATGCTAAGATGAGTCATTTCCATAAATTTCACTGATTCATTTTCCTAATATTTAGACTTGAGATTTTGACCTTTAGGTCTGCACTTTACAACTTGCTATGCTTTCTTTCTACTTGTTTTTCCAAAGGTTGAAAGTGATGATCGTTCATTATGGATGAAAGTTTATTGCAGGTGAAAGCGAAATGGGATGGATGAGTTTTGGATTTCCTATAATATTTTAATGTTTTTGGGTATTTTGAAGATGTTTTGAGGCTTTTTTTGGTCCTTTTGAATGTTTATGTGGATGTTTTTTTTTTCATATTTTTGGGGGCTATTTAGGGTTTTGTGAATGTTCTAAGGATTTTTAGGTCTTACGAATTTTTTCTATTGTTTTTGGATTTTCAAATATCAAATATTTTTGTGTTTTCTGAAAATATTTTGATGTTTTGGGGATTTCTAAATATTTGGATGTTTTTGGGTTTTTCGAGAGTTCCAAGTTTCAACCAAGAACCTAACCTGAAGACCTATCTTAGGGGCCTCGAGAGTTGATCATAGATTAGATTTTCCTATGTTATACATGCAAAGACCATGTAGTTCAACTGACTTGACCCATTTACAGGACAAAGATATGAACAAACAAGAGATGACAATTAATTACAATGGACTACTAAAGGACTAACCTAATGTGTCTTGGGGGCACATCAATAATGGCCTTTCCTATGTTCAAGCTCAGAGACGATCTAGTTTGATAAAGAGACATTATTTTTGAACGATGTTTGGCCTTTTAGAGATTTTTATGTTTGGATTTTGCCTTTACAATTTTCTGAATGTTTTGGGATTTTTGTTGTATAGGATTTTGCAAATGTTTTTGGATTTTTCTAGATAATATTTTGCAAATGTTTTTGGTGTTTTCTGATAAGATGTCCCATGACCTCAAGATATACAAGAACCTGATTGTGACATAACGAAATGCCCCCAGTGTGATATGTTAGCCTACTTTGATAAAGGTAGGACATACTGACCTTGGGAATATGCCAAGTAGTGCTAAAGAGTTCATGATACCTTATAGTGACAAGCCATGATAAGGATGCAAATGAGGGATGAATGGCAATGCAAAGAATGATAGGCCAAAAGAGCCAAAGAATAGACGTAGATGCTTTATTTACACAAGGCGTCTGTTTGCTAGGTTTTCACCAAGGTACTTGCCTAAAGAACCATTGAAGTGTTTTTCACTAGAGGGAAATGTTTTTTCTTTACTTTTTCAATCCTTTTTATTATTTTTTTTAGATTTTGATCATTTTCCTTTTTTTTCACATTTTCTAATTTACACCCTTCAAGCCTAGGCATAAATTTTTTTTAGATGCAAGCTATTGGTTGGTTCTTGCAAGGATTCACCTTTAGGGGTTGGCAGTTAATTATGATCTAATCCATAGCTTCTGTGTGATGACAAAGGGACCCAACTAGTTAGATTCAAAATTTCGCTGCATGTACGGTGGAGGTTTCTTGATTTTGCTTGAAGACAAAGATTGACTAATTGGAATGAAATTGACATTTGATGCTATTGTTGTAAGCTCTGTTTTGGTGGTTTGGTAGCACCCAGAGTGGTGGGGCATGAGGGTATTCATCCAAGAATTCTAGCTCATTCAATCCAAGAGATTCTATACTCTTCCTTAGTTATTAGATGCTTTGAGTGATATTCTCAATGATGGGAGCTCAACCTCAATAGGAAAGATGGCTTTATATCCATAGACTAGGGGAGAAAGGGTTGCTCCTATAGGTTTCTTGAGATACTAGTTTGATAGGCCAAAGGGGTGGGATTTGGTTGTAGATTCCAGTCATGACCAACTTCATTAACCATTTTTCTATAGGATTTTTAGGATGGTTTGTTCATTTGCTTGCATGGCGATTGCATTGGGGATAGTACAATGTAGAGAATGGGGTGTTGGATATTGAATCTTTGAAACAACTCTTTCACATCACGATTCTTGAATGGGGTTCCGTATGAGATGAGGGTTTGGTACACCATAGCTTTTAAAAGGTAATTTAGGATAAACTTGGCTATCGCTATTATGGGTCATAGGGATGGCTTCCAAACCACTTATTAAAGAGTATTTGAGTGGTAGTTATGATAAACTTATGGCTGTTGGATGAGGTTGGAGTGATTTTTCCTATGAGGTCAAGTCTCCATTGTAAAAAAGGCCATGGTGTGATCATTGGTTTCAATTCTCAAGCTGGAGCATGAATTAGATCCCCATGTTGTTGACATTTGATGCATTTTTGCACATACTGATGAGCTTCTTTTTCCATGGTCGGCCAATAGTACCTTGTCCTCAACAATTTCTTAGCTAATGTCATATTGCTAGAATGGGACCCACAAATGCCATCATGTACTTCTATTAAGGTATTTAAGTCTTCCTCTTGGTTAAGACATTGTAGTAATGTACCTTTGATGCTTCGATGGTAAAGGGTATCGTCTAGGATCACGAATCAGGATGCCTTTTTGATAAATGTCTTTTTAAGGTTCGGGGTGATGTCTAATGGAAAGGTTCCTTTGTTAAGATAAGTAAACATGTCATGGTACCATGAGGATCCAAGACCAATAATGACACACACAAATTCAGATTCAGGGATTTTTAAAGTTGGTACAAGAAGCTACTCTACCAAGAATTCACATTGAAGGATGTTGTTCAACATGTCTAGTAGTGATCTGATTGTTTCCATGGTGTCTATTGCTCTATTGTTCATGCGAGGGATCTGCTCAAAAGTTTTCTATAAAAATATCTTTGATATTGTCCACCATCTTCTTGTAAGGAGTGAGCTTGTCATCTTTATTTTGATAGTCGTCATTGACTTGGTTGATAATCAACTATGAGTCTCCATAGACTTTCATCTCTTGTATCTACCACTAAACTACTATCCTCAAACCTATGATCAAGGCTTTGTACTCAATAATGTTATTAGTACATGGGAATGATAACCTGTAAGATTTTGGGATGCAATCACCTTGAGGGGTGATGAAAAGAATGTCAGCTCCTGATCCATGTTGGGTGAATGATCCATCAAAGTACATCTTCCAATGAGCTATGAGATTAATAAGGAACACTGATTCATTAGGAAACTTAGATATTAAAGGGTTCTCAACATAGATGGGTGCTTCTACTAGCTGGTCTATGATCACTTGTCCTTTGATTTCCTTGAGCTCCACATAATCTATGTCAAACTCTATCAATATCATTACCCATTTAGCCATTTTTCGTGTGAGGGTTGCTTTGGATAATAGATATTTTAATGGATCAATCTTTGTGATGAGCTTGATTTGGCGTGACATGTAATGCCTGAACTTTTGTGAAGAGGAAACTACCACTAGGTATGCTTTCTCAATGGGTGAATAGCTCATCTTAGCCTACCAAGGTTCTATTGATGTAGTATATGGCTCTTTCCTTTCTATTCTCATCATGGTGTGCTAAAAGAGATCCTAGTGCTATTGATATTGCTAAGATATATATGATCAATGGCTTATTTGGTATTGGTAGAATGAGCACTGGAGGAGTTAGTAGATAATCCTTGATCTATTGGAAAGCTTTATCACATTTTCCATCCCATTTGTAGTCTATCCCTCTTTTTGAAATGATAAATCCAAGAAGTTTTGCTAATGTGACCCTGAACACACGCTTTTTTGGATTCAGTCATACCTTGTATTCTTCAAGTCTGTAAAAGATAGGTCCTAGGACTAGTATGTGCTCATTTATCTTCTTTTATTTTTCTGAAATATCATCCACATAGTCTTCAACTATTTTGTGGATCATATCATGAAAGATGAGTGTAATGGCTCTTTGATAGGTTAGCTCCTGCATTCTTCAACCCAAATGGAATCAAATTCCAATAGTAGGTTCCCCATGGACAAGTAAAGGTAGTTTTATGTTGATATTCTTTGGTGATTATGATTTGATTATAGCCCAAAAAGACATCCATGAGCGACAACATTTCATGCCCACTTGTTAAATCCACAATGAGATCAATGTTGGGAAGAGGGAAGTCATCCTTCAGACATGCCTTGTTCAGATCTCTGAAATTAGTGCATATTCAGATGCCCCCCAGTGGGTTTTGAGATTGGTACCAGGTTTGAAATCCACTCAGGATAATCTATCAATTGGATAAATCCAATGTGAAGAAGCTTTTGTAGTTCTAGTTTAACCAAGAGTGCTATCTGTGGATGCATCTTCCTTAATTTATGCTTGATTGGTTTGATGTCGAGATAAAATTCTAAGTGATGTAAAACCACTTTCGGATCAAGGCCTAACATATATATGTATGACCATGTAAAGTTAGTTCTTCTCTCTTTAAGGAATTGTGCAAGGTTCTTTTGTTCTTCATCTAACAAGGATTCAAAATAAAAGGTGATTTGAGGTGCCTCTTTTATTCCCACATTGACTGGAGTAGCCTTTTCTCCTAGTACTGTTGACTTTTTCAGATGCATGGCACTAAGGGGCAGATTGAATCCTTCATCCTTGGGTGCCTCAAAGAGGTTTTCACCATCATATGTATTCTTTTTTTTTACTATTTTGGGACCAAAGAGTACCACTAGGTGGTTTTCACTCAAGGATCTACATGTTAATTGCATTTCATTTATTTTGTGACTGAAGGATTCAATCGTCTCTCCATAGTATGCCCCTACATTGAGCTCTATGTCAAAGCCTTATTTTTGATCTTCCCATGATATGTTGTCTTTGAGTCCCATGAATTATGAGATCACCTCATCATTTTCAAATAAATCTAGAACCGATGGTCCTTGTTGGTCCATGTCAATGAGTTGCAGATATACTAGGAATATTTTAGTTGGTTGGTTATTTGAGATAAAGGATGCTATGGATATCATGAAGAGGATGTTGTTCTCAAATAGGCTAGCGACATCAAGAAGAAAGTCATCTAAGGTAGTATCACATGATTTAAGTAACCAAGAGGAAGGCTCAACTTGTTTAGCAACAATACCTTTTCCAATAAGTGTGACCTTACTAGTAGTACAACCTAAGAAAGGATTTTTTAGTTGTTTCTTAGGAACGATGGATTCTAGTAATCCATTTTCATTCTACCCTAGCTTCTCATTCTTGTTATATCCCCAATTTTACATTAGCTATAGAACTTTGTTGTCATCTTTCACTGGAAGAACAAGAACAAGTTTTTCATCCTGATAGAGGATTTTAGAGATTTCTTTCTCATTGATGTCTTCTTGATTCAGGTCTCCCCACTTGGTGAAACTAGTAGCTGCCATCTTGATTGTTTCTAGTTCTTTGGTGCTAGATGTTGGTTTCCCATGAGTTTGAGGAGAAATAGGTAACTATCCTAGGAAAAAAGTGTCTTTCAATATTTTGTAGCTTCCACAACTATCATCTTGGATTACTTATTTGACATTAGGTATGTTTTTCATAATAGGTACATTTGATGCTGAGGTAGAGGCTAGAGATGATAGGTCAACAAATGAGCTTGATGTTGTAGGTCCTTCATCATTTTTGGGTATTTGTGGGATCTTATAAAACTTGTCCTCAAGGATTTTACAGTAGTAGAAAGGCTCGGGATCTCCATGGATAGTGATTTCTCTTCCTTCAAAAGGAAACTTCACACACTAATAATAGGTTGAGGCTACAACTTTGAAAGCATGGATCCATGGTTGACCAAATAGTATGTTATATGGAAGATCAAGATCACATACTTGGCATGTAGTTTCTATAATAAGAGGCCCCACTTGGATTGTAAGTGCAATGATTCCTTGTGATACCTGTTCTTGGTTGTCATATGCTCTAATGATGGTACTATTTTTCTTCTCAATAGTATCTTTTGAATAGCCTAGATGCTTGATCAAGTGCAAAGTACAAATGTTTAGACCAACACCTCCATCTACCAAGACTCTTTTGACCATATTTTTATGAATGACAACCTCAACGCGGTAAAGCATGCGATGCATGGTGGATAAAACCTGCTCGGAGAAAGTGTGGGTAGTTATTTTGCCACATCGGTAGTGTGATTCCATTGCATTAGCTCCTTGACAGTGACAAATAATGATAATACCAGGAAAGTAAACCATATTGGAACAAGTATACAAATATTTGTGTAATCCCAGCTTGCTTAATTGTTGTTTTGTTAAGATTGGGGCATAGGGTCTGGTATATCTTGTTTCCATTCTGGTACCCAGTTCAATAAGATGCGGTATCATTCTCATGATATCTTGGATGATGAACATCTTGAGTTCTCATGGCACTTTTTTTTATGTCGCTTGATTTTATGAAATTCACAGAGATCACGCTATTGTACTAGATTTGGATTTTCTTGTGGTTATTGGTTGTTTTCAAAATTAGGAAGTGTTATCAAATTTGACTCTTCTTCATGATTGTCTCGATGGGTTTTGATAACAGTGTGTAATTATGTTTGGGATAGTTGTTACTATTACTAATTTTCCTTGGTTGCATGTTGGTGTTATTGATCTAATTGTTTTGAGGTGGTGTCATTTTTTGCACAGTTGGTTGGATGTTAGCAACTTGATTCTTATTGGGTCTAGGAGTGCTTAGCATGACCTTAGCATCAACCACACCATCATTTGTTGCAATTTTGTTCTTAGCCCATACACAAGGTTTCTCATTTGAACTAGTCGAAGGACAGTTGTCTTTGTAATCTTGAGTATTTCCTTGTGAGATAAGGGCTCTTTCAATATTAAGGGCTCTTGGAACAAGCTCGTCATAGGATGTGATGCATTCATTTTCAAGTGGAATGGTAGATTTGGATCAAGGTTGGCTATAATGATTCCCACTTGTTGGTCGTTGGGAAGAGGCCACTTGATTTTGCTAGCTCTTTGTCTCCATCATTGTAAGAAATTAGTGAAGGTTTCTCCTAGATTTTGTTTGAGAGTGTACAACTCTTCTAGACTAATGTCCATGTCAAGATTGAAGGGGAAGTGATCAATGAATTTTTCAGTGATTTCTTGAAAATTTTTGATACTAGGAGGAAAATGAGAAAACCAATCCATAACAATACCTATTAAACTTTGAGGGAAGAGACACATTAGATATGAATCATTGTAAGTCACTTCCATGCACATGACATTGAATTATTTGATATGGTCAACAAGAATTCCTCTCCCTCTATATTTTTCAAACTCGGGGATTTAAAAACCAAGAAGGATTGGTATCATCAAAATGTTTCGATCAAATGGGTAAGGACACAAGTTCTGTGTATGAGGTTTCTTTGTCTTTCCCATGTGAAGGTCTTGCATTTCTTGTGAAAGTGCTTTCAATTGGGATGCTAGATCATCTTGTTGATTGGGTGGAGGAACATATGGTGGGATGAGAGATGAATTATATGGAGTGTATGGAGGCATGATATTTTGTGAAAGTGATGAATATGTTCTTGATGCATTTGGAATTATGAAGTTCATATGAGAAAAGTAGGAATCTTATTGTTGTTGTTGGGCTAGTAAGGCTTTCTATTGAGCTTGTTGTTGTTGTGCCACTAGGGCTTGTTGTTGGTCTTGTTGTTTTTATTGTGCTAATAAAGTTTCTTGTTGTTCTTTTTGTTGTTGCACGGCTTGTTGTGCTGCTAAGGTTGCTTGTTGAGCTTGCTAGGCAATGGTCGCTTGTTGTTGTTGTTGTTGTGTTAATCCTCGCTTATCGAGTCGATGTTATTATTATTGTGCTATGCTTTTCACTTGTTGGAGTTCGATGCTGTTGTTGTGCTAAGAATTCTTTTTGTGCCTGTTGTTGTTGTTATGCTAAAGTTGCTTGCTGTTGCTTTTTTTGTATGGATTTTTGATAAGTTTTTTTTCTTTTTGTAGAGCTAATACATGTGCTTTCAATTTGGGAATGGGTGGTTGTTGAGACATTTGTGAAGAATAAGGACATTGATGTTTTGAGTGGATAGCAGATTTTTGGTGAAATGTGGAGGATTCCCTTGGTTTAACATTCCTTTCAATATGGTAGAATGAGGTGGAGGAATGTATGTTTGAGGTCCCGATTGAATCAACATAGAAAAGGGAGTTGTTGGAAAAGATGATGTCATTAAGTTTTGCAATGGAAATGACACACTTGGACCTTGAGTCCATTGATTGAAAAGATTCCCTTGTCTTATGTTTTGAGGATTGCCTTGTGCAAAAGATGTAAATAAAGGGTTCACGATCAAGGTACTCATAGGATAGATAGAATTTGTAACCAAGGGATTTCTTTGAAGTGGATTGATAGGGGATGTTGTAATGGTAGATGGAATGGATGAACCCATTAGAGGGTTGGATAAAGATGTCCCTATTTGTGTTGAGGGTTGATTTTGTGATATGTTAGTGACATGCCCTAGTGTGTTATTTTGAGATTTTTGGTCTATACTAATCTGCATGATGGTAGGAATATTTGTGGTACTCATGGGCATGGATGAAGAAGGGTTTCCCCAAAATGTCGAAGTGTTGGTGGAATAGTGAAGTTCAGGAAAAGTGTGTAGCTATTTTGGATCTTTGGGAATAGGAGGAGAACCAAAGGTAGGTATTAAAATGGTGGTGGGAGGTGGAGGATTAGTTTCAAGAGTACCCACAAGTGTATTACTTTCAAATGGTAAGGTGTGACCAAAATATTTAGCAAGGCTGGTTGTAAGACTAGGTATGTACATTTAACTTAGCCCTTGTGATTGAGTTGTGAAATATTGTGTTAAAATTTGTGCTACAAATGTTGGGGAGATAGGAGCTACACTTTCAAAATGTTGATATTCTAAAAGTTCTTCTCTAGTGAGCTCAAATGGGTTATTCGTGATGTCTTCAATTTCGTATAGTCCTGAAGGAGATGATGGTTGTTGCGATGGTGTAACATGGCTTCTAGGATCAAATTCTAAAGGATTTGGATCACTTGAGGTAAATGTAATTTTTTATTTTTCCATGATTCTCTTGTGTTGTGATCTCGTCTTTACCATAAATTTAGTGTCAGCTATGGGAGAGTTGTGTTGAGTTTTGTAATGTTTGAACTCTCTAGTTGACTCAAACCTAGGTAAAAGGGACACTCTAAGTCTTTTGGGAGAAATGATGACGATGTGGGAAGT
The DNA here is from genome assembly GCA_007258455.2 of Sequoia sempervirens. NCBI lineage: Eukaryota > Viridiplantae > Streptophyta > Pinopsida > Cupressales > Cupressaceae > Sequoia > Sequoia sempervirens. The sequence goes on from VDFB02217796.1 coordinate 14,726, forward strand.
GATCTTTGCAAGTGTTTTGGGACTACACTTTTGACTTAAGTTTGATGTTTTGATGTTGGGATAAAGGATGATAATGAATTTAGAAATATTTAGGGTAGACTTGTGACCTTCAAGATAAGCTATTTCAAAGATGATAACTATCTTAACTAAGTGCATGGAAAAGGACACATTTCACATACAAAGTAGCTAAGGTAGCAAGTTTTTTTGATGTTTAAGGCCCAAAGTGTTAGTGTTTTTGAAATTTTACAAAGATAGATGAGGTGAAGGATGAAATTTGATGAAGTGGTGAGTAAAATGTTGGACCCAATGTTGACCTAAAGTTAGCCTTTTGTTTTGACAAGAGCAAGGTAGTGAGAATGATGGTAGACCTCTAAAATGTTTAAATCCTAGAAAATGAGAGGACATATGGGAATGTTTAAACCTATTCAGGGTCTCCTAGCTTGGGCATAAACGTTTCTCAGCAAAGTGTAACAATTGCAATAAAATATGGAAGCCCACTTTTGACTATAATTTATTTTATGATTCCTACATCTGAAATGGAGTGTCGAAGACTTTCCCCTACAAATTTTCATTGTTTGATGAATCATTTAGAGGAGTTGAGTATCATGAAAATGACCAGGATTTTGACTCCAAAAGAATGCAAATAATTCTAGACTGTACCTTGAAGCGTGTCTATAAAATTTTGCTACCAATTTGTTTATGTTTTTGTGAACTATTCGAAGGTGTTTCTTAAGAGCTTTTGGAGTTAGATTCCTAAGTCTAAAATGAAAACTTGTATACTTTGGCTTAGGAATCTTGATTTTTCACAAGATCATTTGGAAAAAATTTAAGTTTATGGAAGAAAGGGAAATATTTATTACCATGCAGGTGGTGGTAATAGGGGCCTTCTAGCTTGAATATCATGTTCCTCTTCTTCGTCTAGAATGGTTGTTGCATTTCTCCACTGTGAGTTTGTTTCCATGTTTTCAAAAGTGAAGGTTCTCAAACTACTAATGAGATCTGTTTGTTTACCATTTATGAGTTCAAATTTTGGCTGAAATATAACACTTGGAAGATCAAGTTGTTCAATGGGAGCAATCAGTCTCCAAATAGTCATGTGGGATTCATTTGTCAATTCATCTTTGCTTAAGTGAATTTATTTTACCATAAACACCTGTCTTTGATTATGTTTTCAAACTAGATGTCAAAAACATCATAACTTTCACAATGTCCATTTCGTGAAAATAATGAGGTTAAAGCCATAATTTTCTATGTTGTCTTTGGTAAATATGGGTTTGAGATTAATGCCAAGATATTTAGAAATTGTTAAGGATATATCCTTAGGACAAGGAGTATTATCAAGGCTAACTCAAGAAGTCCATATTTGGGCCAAAGTGTTAGAAATTTGGATAGTTACTATTTTTTTTGGATTGTTTTGAAATCAAGCAAAGTGTTAAATTGACTCACACGCATTACAACCCTAGGATATAAATAGTTATATTTGTTGTATTTCCACTTGGATTTCTCCAACTGCATTTATTTAGAGTAGATGATTAGAAGCTTGACCAAATTAGGTCCCCTCCACGATACTCACTTGTATGGGTTAGCCAAGCTTTGAGTTCTCATGAATATTCCATGAAAAACTCTTCATATCTACTAAGAACTACAAATATTTGGGCTAGCATCAAAGGTCTGCCCTCCTGACATCAACAAATATTAGGGATTTTTGGCTACTACACAAAAGTTCACAATAAAGGGTATCTAGTTTAGTGAGTGCAATGATAAAATCCTTGTGAGAGGTCTCTCAACCCTTAGAAAAAGGGCTTTATGCATCATAAAGATACTGGGGGAGAGCTATCATGTACTGCTTCCCATTGATTACGATTTTCATTGAAACTACAAATTTATATAGCAGTTTGGAAGAGCTTGGCCTATGCTCGTTACTGCTTGGGTCATTCCCTTGGGGTGAGTACTTTTTAACACCAAGGCAGGCCCTCTAAAGGTGAACAATAGTGAGTAAGTACATCCGTAGTTCAATCATCTTTGCTTGCATGTACAAAGAGAGAACATACACTATACCTTTTCTCACACTAGCATAATTGTTCAATTTTAAACCCAAATTGAAAGATGAAGGTGACTTTGCAAAGTATTAGAGAATGTTTCTGTTTCTCAAGATGACCAAATAATGCAAGAGAATTGCATACATATTCACTAGCAAATTCAAAAGCCACAAAAAAAACAAGCAGTTGTCAATTTTATCCTTCAAAGCAATAATGAATTAATTTTAAGCACCAATTGAAAGATGAGTTTTCCTTATTAAATTTTAAGCCCAATTGAAAGATGTGATGTGACGGTTCAATTTTATCCAACTTTGAATGTATATTTTAAACCCAATTGAAAACTAGTGTTTGCCTAAAACTGAAATTAAAAAAGCATGAAATTGGGTTATAATTGCCCCAACGAGTTGAATGCTTGTTACAATTATAGAATGTTAAGATAGAAGAGAATGTATTCAATTTTTCTCCATGCCTTTAAACCCTACAAAACCCTATTAGTCTAACAATGAAAACATGGTTATACATCCATCAGTGATTAGATAATCCAAAGAAATTAAGTCACATGTCAAAAAAACTAACATAATGTTTCTTACTCTAGTTGAGCATTGTTGAATATGATGGCATTGCTGCTTGAAATTTGGGTGTTGCTCTATAGCAAGACCAGTGTGCATGATTGTGTCGCTATTAACGAATGTGTCGCTATTTGAAATTTGAAAGTGTCATTCTGGTGAATTTGAGCATCACCATTTGTGTTTAATGATATTTTAAAATTAAATATGCATCACTATATTTAAATTAGTGTTGACCAATTAAATATGCATCATTGTATCAAATTACTTGGGCGTCACTATATAGTGACACTATTCAAATAACATCATTGTTTGTGGTTTGTGCATCACTACAAGTTATGAAATACCATGAACATGGATTTTGAGCTAAAAAACAACTAAATGATTAGTTTTCCCTCCTTCTAGCACCATAATTTTGATGTGAGGATACTAGTATGGGCCAAATTACACTTGATCCACGAAGAATCATAGCATAACAAAGCCACAAATACTTGAATCTAAACAAGATCAATCAAACAAGATTAAAACTAAACATTTCATCAAAACCTAACATTTAATAAAATATGAAAGCTATCAAAACATATACTCTAATCCATTCAAAATTTATCTTGTTGTGGAATTGGTGTTGTGTTGATGTGGAACAATGACCCTTTCCCAATCCTGTATAAGTGAGCTTGTTTCAGTCGATTCTATGGAAGAGAATTGATGAAACCATGGTGTTTGTTGTATAAAAACCTAAATTATGTAAAAAATGAACATGATGCAAGCTAAGTTACCATGATTTTATGCTACAAATGATCTAATTATACAATTGCTAAACTAATCTAAGCTAATCTAAGCTAATTTAAGCTAATTTAAGCTAAAATGATGCTAAAAGATGAAAACCCTAATTTATTTACAAACTAAGATGGATACATGGAGCCATTAATGGATGCTCTATGCTATTATGCAATGAAAATAAACTAAAACAAGCTAAAAAGTGAGTGAAAGATAAGTGAGTATGTGAGTAAATTCAATAGCATAAGTTTGCAATCAAAGATGGATCCATTTGTCTCCAAATAGTGATCTATTTATAGGAGAGAAAATGAGGAATGGATAGTTGAGATCAAAAATCTTAATCAACAATTTAAGATGAAGGATAGAGGGTATGGATCATGGATTCTCATCAACAGATGAGAATGCAAGATGAAAGTTAATCAAAGGATCACACTTGCCTCAAACAAACACACTTTTGACCTTCTCACACAAGCCAAAGGTAACTTGCTTAAGAGGTTAAAGGGTTAACTTGCATTTTAAGCTGTTGTTGATTGAGCAGAGAATATTCCTAATATCTTTAGGTGAGAAAAAAAGGACGCCATAAATTAATTTTTTAATATGCAAAAAGGAGAATACTCTTTAATTAGAGGAAAATTAGTTTAATTGCTAATTAAACAAGGTTTAATTTATGCAATTAGGAATTAGGAAGAATATGAGACATTTCTTAAATTAGATGCTTAATAACAGAGAGTAGGAAATGATATTTAATTAAATAACTTAGAGTTATATAATTAAATAAGATGACTAGAGATTAAATTTAATATTTGATTTATTTAATTTAATTAGACAAGTAAGAAAAGAAAAGAAATGAAATGATGCACCAATAATTAGCCTGCCTAATAAATCACCATGAAAAGGATGGATTAAGGAGGAAATGATGTTAATAAATTGAATAAAGTGTATGACACATCACATTATGAAATTTTCCAATGTGTACAGTACCCCATCTGAGATCAATTTTGGAGAACATTGTTGCTCCCTTCATTTGGTCAAACAACTCATTAATCCTCAGGAGTGGATACTAGTTCTTGATGGTCACCTTGCTCAATATTTGATAATATATACATAGATGTAGGGTTCCATCCTTCTTTTTCACAAAGATAACTGACACTCCCCAAGGAGACACATTGGGCCTATGGAGCCCTTTATTCAAACAATTCCATTGTTGCCTTTAACCCGATTTCTATAAAATAACTGACAGGGTGCCTGGATTTATGCCCAACTCAAACAAGGTCAATAGAAAAGTTGAATTTCGCTCATAATTTCTTTAGGGAATACATCTTGGAACTCCTTGAGAATAGGATAGTCATCTAATTATGGTTCCTTGTAGTTAGGGTTACTGACATGCACAACATAAATTGTATATCCCTTTTTACAAGCCTTCTTGAGCTACATCACATAAATCTGTTTAAACTCCAAGGGTCTCTACATCCCACAAACCTCAACTGGGTTTCCATAATCATCCAGATAGTTGACTACCTTATCCTCATAGTTCATTATAGCCTTATGCTTAGTTAACCAATTTATTAAAAAAATGACATCATATGAGCCTAAAGGTGCCACATACAAGTTGACCTGAGTTTGAAAAGTTGGAAGCTCTAACTCACTACAAAAGAGATCTAGGTATCTACCCTCCTCTTTGCTTAGTTACCTTACTACATTGTCCATGAGTTTTCCATGTGTCTAGGTCTAATGGGTATCTTGGATATTACTCTAGGATATATAAAAAATTAAGTAGCTCTAGCATCAATTGAGATAGAGATAGATTGGCCATAGAGCTTACCCATCAGCTGATTTGGTGAAGCCTGATACTCTACCTATTTGTTATCCACTACAATGTGGATATGGTGATGTTGAGTATACTAGTAGCTTCCTTCTTTCCATGACTTTGATCACTGATGACAACTTGAGGCATAATGATCACCTCCATAAGTATAACATCCATCACAAGGCCCTTTGCGACCTCCTAGCTTGTCCTCTCTAAATCCTTTCTACTTATAGTCAACTTTACCCTTTTTTTATTTTCCTTATTCTTTCCACCATTACCATCTTCACCCTTTTCCTGTGATTCACTTCCTCTCTTGAGATTATGGATCTAATGGCTCTTGCAATTTATTCTTCCCATATCGCGACTTAGGATTTGAGTTGTGATGGAGATTGGATAACTATTGCAGTTTTTATTCCTATTTGGTGGCCTTTTGGAAGACTTCATTCATGGTTTGAGGTTCATGGATATCCACTTCAACTCCTATATAGGGTCTCAGTCCCATTATGAGTTTCTGAATATGGAAATGTTCATCTTCCTGATACTGTGGCACATACTTCAATAGGTTGGTGAACTTTTCCCAATATTGGATCACAATCATGTTTCCTTGGGTTAGATTTTGAAACTCTGCCACTTTATTATCAAAGAAAAGTTGTGGTAACCATCTCTTCCTGAAAGATTGGAGGAAGAGTTCCCAAGTGATCTTAGCAGGCTAAATATTTTGTTCTAACTTCTCATTATCCCACCAAGTTACTACTTCACCTAAGAGCTAATAAGTAGCCCATGTCGTATTAGTCTATTCAGAAAGGTTACAGAGACCAAAGTATTTTTCCATCTCTATAATCTAAGAATTTTCTCCTACTTTGATATCCTTACCATCGAACATGGGTGGTGCTACTCCTTTGAGATCTTTCCCAAGCTCATCCTCAATTCATCCTTGTGGACATGCCTCTAGACCATTGTCTCCTCGATTGGCTTTTGCATTCCTACGGTCTTGGCCCTCATGTACCACTTGGAATTCTTACTATATATGATCCATGTGAGACTCTTGCTAGTTCAAAATCTCTAAAATTTGTTACAACCTATTGTTAGGTCTGTTATCAAAACTACTACCACCCACGTCTTTCCTAGTAGTCACCATGTTGACTCACACTTAACCTACAAAACATAATTCACATTTATCATATCTCAACACTAGGTTGTACGAATAAACATCCTTATTCTACATCACATAATTTACACACACACACACACACACATATATCCCTTACTCATAGAATGCATATACAAGATGAACATGTTTTGGAGTGCTTCATTTGAAAACACCAAAAATATTATCTAATTTTATTTATATTAAAGGTGAGTAAATAAAACCTTATTTACAAAAGGATTCTTGTTATATTTTTCCATTTTCTCATCATCAAAAAGAGCACATTTCTCTAGATCCTCATCTTAATTTACATCAAACTTTATACAAGAGGATGGTTGAGCATGCAAGCTCTCCTTTTCCTCTTTAGTCAACAAGGGTGCATTGGGTCCACACCCTCGAGGCTTGTCCCGGATTGCAGAAAGCTTTTTGATCTTAGGTGTTTGTTTCTCCTCAATCTTCAATCCTCTCTCTATCTTGAGACGTGTAAGGGCTTGAGCTAGAGTTTCATCATCGATAATTTCTGCTTAAACCTCTATCTTGGAATTTTCTTCCTTTTTTTCATTCTTATGTGAGGTTCTAACAATTTCCCCTTTCCTTCATCCTACCTTTAACCTTCCCATACCTACATTCAATCCAGGTTTGGTCAATTCTCAAGACAAATAAATTTTGTTCAAGGTTCAACTATCCCTAATCATAACTATGGTAGATTCAAAGGCGTAGACTTGAATCTTAAGCTTTGATACCAAATGTAATAACCCATCCTAAATTATTACTTAAATTATTATTATTATAAATGACACATGAATATATTTAAAATTAAAAAATACATAACTAGTAGCTATAGTCAATCATAGTAACACATTTCCATTTTAAATGAGTCAAATATTTGTACATTCAATTCAAAAGTCAAATTACAATATTAGCTTGACTTGGCTCATAAGGCCACATAGTCATTACAATGTATAATTTTACATCAAGTGCATCAAGTATTACATCATGGTTACATCATAGACTAAAAATTCTTGTGTACATCTAAGGTTCCTCTTGATGTTCACCTCCATTGGTGGACGAGAACATGGTTGAAGCAGTTTACGGCCCAACCATGAAGCTTACACTTCCTTGGAATTATTTCAACTTGAAGAATACCCAACCCTGAATGGAAAGTTTAGCAAGAGAACAATCTACAAGGTGGAATCTGGTGTGTTCCCATACATCAACATGCAATTTCTGCCTACTAGTTAGAAAAGAAAATGTAAGATCTATGCTACGAATGGTTGAGAGTGATATCATAGAGTTCATACATACAAAATGAACTATATTGCTTGGCCAAGCATAATAAATGTGTTGCAACAACAATAATAGGTTTTGGTAAAGAAAACCTATACTCTCTGAACTCCATTTTGGTACCCATCCTAGAAGGTAACTTTCTACTATACAACATATCATAATAGCTATCTACCCTCTAGTAGCATCTACCTTGAGGTGATATACTCTACTTAAGTATCACTATTATATTCAAATAAAAGAATATCTAGATCACATATTTATACAAAAAGAAGAATCAAATTACTAATTTCCTCTCTAAACAGAAATCATATACATGATTCAAATAGAACAATACAATATTCAATCATATCATTCACATGCCACTTGTTTAATTTCAACATAAGTATTATCCATTCAATAATGAGTTAAGTAAAAAGAAAAAAAGAAGGTATGCCACAATTATGTGCATGTGCATAGACGAAGTTGATGTGCATCCACATATATGTGCCTACTTAAGTTATTGGTTCATGCATGCATTCTAAAATATATAATTTAATCAAATTGCCATCATTAAATAATATTCCATTTGATGTTTCTTTTGTCAAAATAAAGAATCCAAAACAAGTCTATATTAATAGTTTCACACACATCGTTGCTTGTTTTTCATTCTCACAAAAATGTGATACTCTAACATGTTGACCTTGCCATTGCACCAAAAGTTTGACCTGTCAATGCCTGATACAAGTGTTAGTTAAGATCCACAAGAGGAGGTTAGACCATGTCACAAACCCAAGTGTTAAGCTATAAGGAAGACCAAGGGACACAACATCTTTCAACAATCTCCCCAGCACAAGTGAGGGGTTTGAACCTGTGACCAACTTTGATACCAATTGTTGGCCTTAACATTGTACCAAAAGGTCAACCTATCAATGCCTGATACAAGTGTCAGTTAAGATCCACAGGAGGTAGTTAGACCATGTCACAAACCCAAGTTTTGTGCTACAAGGAAGACCAAGGGACACACCATCTTGCAACATAACATTGTTGTTTACATATGAGCATTCACTGTTTTAAATAGAACCAGTACTGTTTCCTACTAAATAGTTATGAAACAAGTTGTTTCATGTAGAACATTCATAGTTATAACTAGTCAATATTGTTTCAGCTTAGAGACAGTTTATTGAATAAGATTGTTTTAGCTACACATACACTTTTACAATAAATTAATGTCATTTCCAATAGAATATTCACTGTTAACTATAGTATACTACTATTTTAGGCTAATAGTTTTTGTTTATGGAAAAACTATGTTGTTTCTAATAAAACATTTTATTGTTTGCAATAATACAATGCTATTTCTAGCCAAGTAGTTATAGAATGATATTGTTACAACTTAATGCTCAATATTCTTAACAGAATGGGGTTATCTTACAATGAACAAATAATAAAAGAAAATGTTGTCTATTCCATTAACATTTATTGTCTATAGCTAACCCTACTATCAATATCAAAGCAAAACAATTAAAATTTCACTAAAAACTTAGCCTAACCCAGCTTCATTCATGAAAACAAGATGTCCATTATTCATCATTTCAAAAACATAAACAGTACTAAAAAATCATTAAGAAGCTAAATAAGAAATGAAAGAAACTAGACTGACATTCTCATCGTATGTGAAATTTGAAAAATAATTTTTTTATAAAACAAGACTCAGACGACTACAGGGTTCTTAATAAAACTCATGCTTCCATGGTTATAAGCAAAGTGTTCTCTAGTCACTCTAGGACTGACTATTCCTTATGTGTCTAATACATTTCTTCCTTAGCTAAAGAAGGATCATATTTGAAAATACCCATATAGGTTTGCTTGTTTTACACCATACATATATATTTGACATGTAGAATTATGTCTATAATATACTCAAAGAATCAACCCAACAATAATTTAGATCCAACCAAACAAGGGCTTGGTGAATCTCAAACTTAAAATTATTCAATCGTTCCTATCAAATGAGGTCGACTTCATAAAAATAATAGTATACATACATATGTCATGTTCTTATAGAATTTTTTTAAGCCCTTTACCATTATCAACCCATCTAATAATGAGTATCAATATTTATAAAATTAAGCACAAGATATCATGTCCCTCCCATAGGATTGATAGTCGATCCTCTTCAAGGTTAATCTATGCTAAATTACATAGTCATTCATAATGAAATTTTGATAGCCATTGTGTGGCTAGCACCATTGTGCAAGATCAAATGATAGTTGAATCATTAAAGGCTCTAAGCCTCAGCCTAGCTCTGCAGTTAGCCGATAAGGCTCTAAACTTAAATAGTATTCATGCAAGGTAGGTCATTGGCCATACGACCCCAAAAGGTGGTCGACAATACACATACATTAAACTCAAGGCCGTTTGAAACATAGATAGAGAATTCACATTTTACTGTGCTATTGAATCATTTGATGGTATGAAGGAATAATTCTAGCATGTTTTGGAAATGATAATAAAATAAAACCTATTTCTAAAAGAGACTGATTTACCTACAAATTCAAGCTTTTATGAAGTTTCCCCTTAGGTTTTTCCCTTTCACAAGCTCTTTTCTTTTCTTTTTTCCTTTGAGCCAGTCGAATCCCCTTCATTGTGCTTTTTGCTCCATTGTTTCCATTATGGCATTATTTCCTTTATTGTCAGCCACTATCTTGATTTGAATATTTTCATTATTCTTATGGCAAACCACATCCTTCATGGTATGCCTTCATGATTTTCATTTGATTTCAAACTGTCCGATTTGGGATATTATCGATTATTGAATTCAATTTCAATAGGAATATAAATATGTATGCATATATATATATATATATATATATAAATATATTTATTTATACGATTTCATTCCATATTTACTATGTTTATTCTTTATTTTGTATATGTATGTATGTATGTATGTATGTATGCATGTATTCACATTTATTTACATACATGTGTGTGTGTGTGTATAGATTATTTGTTTGAAGAAGCTTATGAGTTCCATATGCTATCATTTAATTAAATAAGGAACTTTAATTTCATCTTGAGCATCCATATATATGTGAACTAAAAGGGGTTTCCTTTTACTCAATTCCACATAATGAAACTCTTATCCTTTTAATCATTCTTGGGTGATCCCAT
>VDFB02217797.1:0-29773 GCA_007258455.2 Sequoia sempervirens
ACTATCGTCTTTTGCCAAGACGTCACAACGTGCTTCATGTTATATCGATCCCTGAATAATCGCAAAGAGTCATGCCGACATCCAAGAAGCATCGACTAGACCATTGCTAATCGGCGAGAGGTCATACTGAATTCCAAAGAGTCATACCGACAATAGGATTCCCATCGGCAAGACAAACATCTTTTGCCAAGACATTACCCTGTAAGTTCTAAGTCACCCCCAGTCTATCTTGTCGGCCAGACTTACCGCTTTCACCAAGACTTCATACCAAAGCCTTTAAGTCATATCAATGTGTTCCACTATCAATGAGAGAATTAGCCTTCAGCAATACTTCTTACCAAGGCTTCCATGTTATCCCGAAACCAAGAGTCACACCGAACCGATGACCCCACATGCTATCGACGAGATTTATGATATTCGATGAGACATCATATCGAAACAAGCCTTTCGGCCAAGGGTCTCCCCAATGTCTTCAAGAGTGTTTCATTGTTGCCAAGACAATCCTTCATCACTGAGACTTCTCACTGACATCCCCAAGTTACTCTGAGTCGGTGAGACATATCACTATCGGTAAGACTTCTTACCAATCACCCAAGGGTTTCCCTGAAAGCTCCAACACTGTTGCTGAGACATGCTACTTTTGGTAAGACTTCTCACCAAGCCACCATATGTTACCCCGATGAGTTCAATGCATATCCCTGTCAGCAAGACCTTCCAATGTCACTGGTACTTCTTCCCGAATGTTGAAAGTCACTCTGAAGCCCCCGGTCACTATGAGTCTCCCTGATGCCCGATTGAATGGTCTTTCGGCCAGAGATCTCCACACGGTGAGAGGTTACAATGACTACCTTATGTCACAGTGATAGACTCCACAGTGAACGCGTTCGACAAGACATCTATAAGGTCACAGTGACCAAAATATTTCATAGGGTTCCCAAACTACAAGTCGGCCAGACCAAAGAAATGTCACACCGACTTTGCTCTTCCAAAGGTTCCAGCCTGTGAGATTGAGGCAACAATTCCAACAATCTCCCAATTGACAAAGATCACACAGGCACCTTCAGAGCAACCAAAAACTAGGACCACACTAGCTCCACCAGTTCAAACCCTACAATACTCAATACACCCAATCAACATGATTCAACAGATAGAAGTCCATTAGACAATCTACAACAAAGACCAGGCATCCAACTACAACTCACTATCCAACAAAACAACCGATCCCAGCCTTTCAGGAAACCACATAGATCTCAACATGCTCTCATGCTCCATCAAAAAATTATGCTCCAACATCCATGATGTCCACCATTCACACAATAATCCTATCATCTTCCATGTGTGGAAGAAAGATACATCACCAAGGTGCATAAGCACCATTCCAATGAACACAAGCAAAAGATGCCAATGATATCACCAACAAGATACTGCTACCACTTCACTGTGCTCAAATGCTATACAAAAGCAATATCAACTTCAAAGCTTCAAACAAAACACAACAGTGAAGTCATTCTCTAGAAACAAGATAAACAACACCAGTTAGAACAACAATCAGACTGACCGCTTCCATCTAATTGATAAACCCACACGACTGAAAATAGCACCCACAACTCGTGCTATACTATCCAATATCACATACCTCATAGGTATCACCATTAGTAAACTTATGCCAATCCATTAACAACAAATACAAGTTCCAGTGTCAACCAGTCGAAGAAGAAAAGACACATACAGGAACTCCCACTACCAAAGAAATCTAGATCTGAAAGATCAGAAGGCATCGCAAGCCTACCAATAATAGCACAAAGAAAATGTAACCTTGTAGTACCAAAGAAAAAACCACAATGATATGCTCAACCTACAACAACTTGCCACAAGAATCATTTCTCTCACTACAAACCTCCACGGCCACAGAGAGAAACACTGTACATATCATCTTCTATAGAACATCCTCCTACATACACTTCTAATAGCTAGCTATGTCAAGAATGATCTTCTTCACATCCCAAAAGAAAGCCTTAACAACATCCATTTGTTCAATCACCAAGATCAAACCAACTTTAAAAACATGGATGTAAACCTCTTAAAGAAGATACAGCTAAAAAATTTCCCCTTTCAGGAAATCAGCCCATACATCATCTCCTACCAATTCTCATCAGTAAATGAAATAACACAAAAGCTCAAGGAGATAAAAAAAACTATAAAATTTCCACTATGAATCCTCTAGAACCATTAAACAACAATTCAAGGTCCATATCATGAAAGTAAACATAAAACACATCTAAAAAATATAATGGGCCAAATACCTTTCAGATAAACTGCTGAGTAGACCAAGACTAATCTAATAGCAATCTCCTCATAGATCTCTTATTGAACTCACGTTCAACCAAGGTGTAGGCTTCTCAGACTTTCTGCTAAATTTTTTTAACAAGAGTAACAAGCAGCAACACATCTCTCATAAGAGAAGTATAGCCTCACCTTATTCTTCATGTATCCATGAGTACTAGCAACCAATCATCTCATGCTAAACTTCAACTACATTACTGCACTATCATGAAGTATCAAGCAAGTAATTAAGGCACTCAATACACAAAAAAATTACCAGACCATTGTCAAAGCTCCAATCATCTGAATCAAGAACTTATCATGACACCATGATCTACACATACCCATAGGAGATACCATGCTTCGAGTGACCTCACCATTGTCTCAAGTACAATGCACAATGCCAAAACTCCAGTGAACAAACAAGATTATACCATGACATAAAGCAAATAGACTTAAGAACAACATCACTTGTCAAGCACCACCAACACCTTAGCCAAAGACTCCAAGCATCTTCCATGGTTCCAAGATGTTGCACATCTTCAAATAATGTCCATGCAAAAGAAAAAGAACCCTTCTGCAACACTAAATAAGACCATTCACCACCATGTGATGAATCCACAGTCACTGCTAGAGCTCCCACTGAAATGTGACACTCGAGCTCTCCAAGCATCATGACCACCTGCTACAAGTTCCCTTAACTAACTATTCAGGTACCCAAGAATATCCATCCTCTCATCTCAAAACAATCACACCAATGCATGTACAAGTGACCACAGACAAGGCCAACTAACAAATCTACACCATCAATGAATCAACCTCATGGATAAAGACAGTTCACATCCAAGTTATCTCACTACAGCCAATGGGTAGCTAATCCATCAACCACATAACTCGTAGATCACAAACATCGAACATGCAAAACTGTTATCACACTAAAAACTGCAACACTGAGATATCAAAGAGAATAACCACATAGACAACGTAACTCAAACACCAAATCACACAAATATGATTTTCCAATCATGTCCACAATGAGCACCATAATCAAGGAACCCACAAGCATTACCATAAGAATGATGAGTGACAAAGCACTTACCAACACTCCCATTAAGAGAAAGAGTCATACCTCCTCAAAACCATGCACCAAGCATGCATGCAGACCCGCAACTATCTCATCCAGCAACACCCCAAAAGGCCAGTGTATAGACAATAGCTTAACAACAACTCCACATGATCACAAGTTTTGCTTAACTGTGTAAAATCTGCAAAACCACAGAGCCATGCAAGTACAAATCATCCTTAGAAAGAAAACAACAGTTAAAGAGAATCCAGGCCCCTTTCAGGCCAACTTTAAACCACCACCATGTACATGCATCTAAGAAAGAGAGAGAGGCTATTTTAGAAGCTTGCAAATCATCTAATGATTAACTTCATAGCCTTCAAGCATTTGAGGTTAACAGGAAATAGTGCCTTTCAACACTAGGAACCACCACCTAGCATAAGCACTCTCTTCCATGATTGAGAAACAATATAGGATTCTCCATATCACCTAGGAGCCAGTCACACACACACCAATATGAAAGCTTTACTACTACACAACCACAGAGTAAGAAAATCCACCTCATACTCCAAGGTTATACCTTTACCAGTTAGGAGACACAGATCACGACATGATCAACTCCCTTTTTCATCTTGACCATCCTTCAAGCTGCATGCTATCTCAGAATACCACAAGGCTTCCACTCATCAAAGGATCAAATACATCAGTCCATTCCTCCAGATTTCTTCCAGCCTATCAAGCTAAGAAATCTTCACAAGAGAAATATCCAGAACCAACAACTAGAAGAAAGCTTTGATACCACTTGTAAGGAAATTTAGGAGCACATCTAGTGAAAAATCCATGTAGTAGTGACTTCGGTAACTTTCATTTTCTATTAGGATGCCTCAAAGACATGAAAAAATATGTCCAAATGTGGAACATACACAGTTCATTTCCTACATTGATCCATCTCAGAGAAACACATGTAAAATTCAACAACAAGCATTAACTACATGAACCAACATACATGAAAGATGAAACAAAAAACCAAAACACAAAGATTTATGTGGGGAAAATCCTTTCGGATAAAAAACCCCACACTCCAAAGATCGAGCCATTGTATTATTTAGCAACATAATGGTTACAATACAAATTTAGGCTCTTAGCCTTTTCAGAGTTTACATCTTGTTCATTCTGGATACTGTAGGTATCCTTTTAAAATTTGCAAACTAAACTTCAAACAATGGGTTAGATGCTTTGCAAACTCTATCAAAATACCTCTATGAAATCCATTACAAATGCTTTCAAAATGCCACAAATGATGATAAAAATACTAAAACATTATGAAAACAAAAGCAAACTACCTATTCCATAGTTGGATTGGTGTCACTTGTGCTAGTGACCCTTTCCCAATCCTTGATAAAAGCTCAAATTGAAAATGCTATGAAGATGGTGGAGTGATGATAAACAAGATCAAATCTCAAATGAAGAGAGTAACCTTGCATGAAATTGTGAAGGATTTGCTTGAGGATGATGCCTGTATTTAAAGATTTTCAAAATGTTGAATGTTGAAGAGGGACCAATGTGGGATCAAAAACAAGCCAATGAATTGAGGACACTTGTCACCATGTGATTGATGGATGTATGTGCAAGATTTTGGAAGAGTGCCCAAGAGGGGGAATTTTTGAATTCAAATTTGCAATAAATTTTGAGAGGGGGACAAGAAAGAAGAGCAATAAATGCCCTGTTTGACTTGTCATGTTGAGAGAAAATGAGATTTTAATAAATCAATAAAATTGATTTATTGTGCAAGTGGCTAGGTCTAGATAATGCAAGTGGGATGTGATTAGCATTAGATTAGGATTAGATGATGATTATGCTGATTTAATGCTGATTAGATGAGTTGACATTTTGGACTTAAATACTTGATTTATTTAAATCAGAAAATGGTGGAATATGATTTAGGATTTGATTTAAATGGCTTTTTGATTTATTTAATTAAGTGGATGATGCAAGATGAAGGTTGAATGCTAAGATTTATTTGATAAATGAACTTATTTAATGAATGGATGAAAGTGATGAATTTGCCTAGTGTAAGAGCTAATTTGACCGAATCTGATCGAATGCATAATGTGAATTTTGCATGTCTACATTTTGCCCCTCTTTGAAGCAATGTACTTGTTGCATTGGTTCAAAGAATAAACTTGCCGTGATCGAAATTTAAAAATTTCATGATTTTTCAGATGCCCCAGCGGAAAGAAGTACACTGGTACATTGCCCCCTCGAGAGATCGAGCGAAAAGATTCGATTTGAGGGTCGATCTCACGATAAAGAGGTTCAAAATGGATGGTTATGGATGACAATGCAAATGAGATGATTTTAAGATGCTTAGGATAACAAATCTATATTATCCTAAACAACTTAAATGATGATATGATATGAGATGGATGAGATTGATGATGTGATATGCCGTGATTATGCAATGGATGAGTTATGAGATGCTTAGACTAACAGATCTATATTATAATGATGATGCATGTGAGATGATATGCAAAATTTTGATGATTTATGGATGCAAGATAAATGCATAATGGATGCATGATGAATGAATGCTAACGGTTTGTGGATGCAGGATGGATGCATGATGGACTATTCATGATGCAATGTTAGCATGAAAATGAGATGATGACAAGAGGATCCAACAAGTCCATGATTGGTCGAGACTTTATTAGAGATGATGATGATAGATGATGATGATGATTTGCTTATCAAGGATTGGGATTTTCAAAGGGTCACTTACTTTATTTTTGATAACACGCCTAAGCACGATGCATCAAGGTATAAAGGACCAGGATGGCGTTGTACTTAGTGTGATGGACTTTGACTCGACAAAAAGATAGGAGTAATCTTGTTCACACTTGACATACGGAAACCTTGCTAGGATGCACTTTAGAAGTCTCAAACATCTCGGACCAAAACACGGAAAGGTATAACCAATCAATGCAATAGTCAACAAGCTATCTGAAACATCCTCCATACATATCTAACAAAGCAAGTATTCGCCAAGTTATTTTACAAGAACGTCCAACAAGCATAGCAGACAAAATAATAATGATCGTTGCCCCATTCCTTTCTCTCTAAATCCTTCGTTCGGATATCATCGAGAGGTCCTTGGAATGAGCGCAATATGATAAATCAAAAGAAAAGATCAAGTATACAAGCAAGCCAATGTTCTTCATACCTTCAGCCAGAGGGATGTGTTTCAAAAGATGGGAGCCAAAACTTATTGCCAAAAGATAATGTCCATTGTCGGAACGGATCCTAGGACATGTTAATGACACGTCGTTTTGTTTACCCAAATTGGTTGATTTGATAAAAGTGCCCATTGTCGGAACGGATCCTAGGAAATGCTTTGTATCAAATGATGATGAAATTGATTTATGATTTATATGCCATTGATAAGAAAAGAGTTGACCAACTTGCTTGCCGACAGACCTATACTTGAGATTTTGACAGTTTAGGTTTTCACATTTGACTGCTAGACTTGTTTCTGACTGTTTTACCAAAGGTTGAGGGTGATGACGATTTATTATGGATGATTGATTATTGCGAGTGTAAGCGAGATGAGGTGGATGGATTTTTTCAAATATTTGGATGTTTTTGGAATTTTGCAATGTTTTGAGGCTGTTTTTTTTTTGGTAATTTTTCGAGGTTTTACAAATGTTTTGATTTTCGATTTTTCCAATGTTTTTGGGATTTTACGAGATTTTGACCAAGAGACTAACCTAAAGACCTATCCTAGGGGCCTCGGGGGCTTATCGATAGATTAGCCTTGCCTACGTTATACACGCAGAGACCACGTAGTTCGACTGACAACTTGATCGATTTACAGATGAAGATATACATGATGAAATGTCAGTTTATTATGACGAACTCCTATAGGACTGACCTAAATGTCTCGGGGGATGATCAAAGATCAACCTTGCCTACGCTCAAGCTCAGAGACGACGTAGTTCGACAAGACGACCTTGTTTTGGATTCCAAATGACTTTTGACCTATTTTGATTTTTCCATGTTTTGAATGTTTTTGGATTTTGAAATGTTTTGAATGTTTTGGATTTTTTATTTTCTCGATGTTTTGGATTTTTGGATTTTCCTCGATGTTTTTGGATGGATTTTCCTCGATGCCGATGTTTTTGGATTTTTCTCTCGATTTTCTCGATGTTTTGGATTTTTCCGATTTTCATGTTTTGGATTTTTGATCGTTTTGATTTTGGATTTTGTTTTGATTTTCTCGATTTTTATGTTTTTGATTTTTCTGATTTTCCGATGTTTTTGGATTTTTCTTCGATTTTCTCATGTTTTGATTTTCTGATTTTCTGATGTTTTTGGATTTTCTGATTTTCTGATGTTTAAGATCATACACGAATCCGATCCGATGAGAACGTGCCCCCAGCGTGAGGCTATAGACTACTCCGATATAGGCAGGACAAACTTGACCTTTTAAGTGGGCCGAGTAGCTCTAGGAGGAATTATGACACAAATGAAAGACCAAGCTATGGTGCAGATGCGGATGGAAGGGTGAAATGCGATGATATGCAATGAGTGAATGAATGATGCAAAGCAAGTCACGGAGACCAAGATGGATGGAGAGTGCTTATTTACACAAGGTGCCTGTTTAACAGGTTTTCGCCGAAGTAACCATTTTTTCAGGACTTTTTATGATTTTTTGGATTTTTTGGTTCTATACCTTGAAAGATTTAGGCATAAAACTTTTTGAGATGGGAGCTATTCATTGGCTCCTGTAGAGGTTCCCCTTCGGGTGTTGATAACTGATATGCCCCTGATTTGTAGCTTGCTATGATGACAAAGGGTCCCAGCCAGTTGGGTTCAAACTTGCCCTTGCCATTTGGGTTCAAGACATTCTTCTGATTCTCTTTTAGTACCAATTCTCCAACCTGGAAAGTTCTGCTTCTGATTTTCTTGTTGTAGCTCCTTTTCAGTCTATTCTGATACACTTGCAGATGGTTTAAAGCATCCAAACGTCGCTCGTCCAACAGTTCCAGCTCGTTCAGTCTTGAAACTCGATACTCTTCGTCCGTGATGAGGTTTTGCAATGATACTCTGAGGGATGGTAACTCGATCTCAATGGGAAAGATGGCCTCTGATCCGTAGACCAAGGAAAATGGTGTGGCACCAGTGGGTGTGCGGATGCTGGTTCGGTAAGCCCAAAGGGCAGGATTAAGCTGCAAATGCCAGTCACGACCTGCGTCATTGACTATTTTCTTAAGGATTTTGAGGATGGTTTTATTTGTAGCTTCTGCTTGGCCATTGCCTTGGGGATAGTATGGGGTGGAAAAGCGATGTTGGATTTTGAATTTATCACATAGGTCACGGACTTCCTGATTTTTGAATGGTGTCCCATTATCTGAGATAATAGCTTGTGGAACACCATAGCGGCATATGAGATAGTTCAGGATGAACTTTGAGATCTGCTTTCCTGTTATGTAGGTCATAGGTATGGCTTCAACCCACTTGGTGAAGTACTCAGTTGTAGTTATAATGAATTTGTGACCATTGGATGAGGTGGGTGTGATTTTCCCAATGAGATCGAGTCCCCACTGTGAAAAGGGACATGGTGTGATGATTGGATGAAGCTCTTGAGCTGGAGCATGGATGAGGTCCCCGTGTTGCTGACACTGTAGACACTTCTTGACGTATTCATGTGCCTCTCTGTCCATGGTAGGCCAGTAATACCCACTCCTCAACAATTTCTTAGACAGGGTCATGCCACTCGAATGAGAACCACAGATGCCGTTGTGCACCTCAGTTAGGGCAGCCGAAGCCTCCTCAGGGTTAAGACATCTTAGTAAGGTTCCTTCTATGCTTCTACGATAAAGGGTTTCTCCTAAAATGACAAAACGAGATGCTTTCTTGATAAAGGTTCGTCTAAGGCTTGAACGCAAATCGGCGGGAATGATACCTATCCTAAGGTATGTGTAAATGTCTTGGTACCACTGATCATTTGGACCAACGATTTCGCACACAAATTCTGACTCTGGTACCTTGAATGCTGGTACGAGAAGCTGCTCTACCAAGAAGTCGTATTTCAGAACATTTTGAGGGATCTCTAAGAGTGATCCAATAGTTGCCATTGCGTCTGCTGCTCTGTTGTTGGTTCTTGGTACTTGCTCAAATGTGATGTCAACAAAATATTCCTTGAGATTTTCCACCAGCCTTTTGTATGGAGTTAGCTTATCGTCCTTTGTTTGGTACTCATTGTTCACTTGATTTATGATAAGCTGTGAATCTCCATATACCTTCAATGCCATAATGTTCCACTGTACTGCTATCCTGAGACCTATAGTTAAAGCCTCGTATTCTGCAATGTTGTTGGTACAAGGGAATGCTAGTTTGTATGATCTTGGTATACAATCCCCTTGTGGAGTGATGAAGAAGATACCAGCTCCTGACCCATGTTGTGTGTAGGAACCATCAAAGTATAGTTTCCAATGAGTAGCTATGTCAATGTTGAAAATGGATTCATCTGGAAATTCTGAAACAAGTGGGTTCTCCGCATAGATAGGTGCGTCTGCCAGTTGGTCTGCAATGACCTGTCCCTTGATTGCCTTGTGCTCCACATACTCAATGTCATATTCTGATAATATCATTACCCACTTAGCCATTCTTCCTGTAAGCATTGCCTTTGAAAGAAGATACTTTAAGGGATCAATTTTAGCTATGAGTTTGATCTTGTGTGCCAACATGTAGTGTCTGAATTTTTGGGATGCAAACACCACTACTAGGCAAGCTTTTTCAATGAATGTATAGTTTAACTCATGGCCCACCATTGTACGGCTGATGTAGTAGATGGCTCTTTCTATTCCATTTTCATCATGTTGTGCTAGGAGAGCACCAAGGGCTGCTGCAGTTGCTGAGATATAAAGGATCAATGGTTTGTTCTGAATTGGAGGCCTTAGTACTGGAGGTGTTAACAGATATTCCTTGATTTTGTTGAAGGCTTGTTCACATTTGTCATCCCATTTGTACGTTACCCCCTTGTGGAGTAGGTGAGAGTAAGGGATTTGTTTGTCTGCTAATTGTGCTATGAACCTGCGAATTGACTGAAGCCTGCCTTGGAGACCTCTCAGTTGTTTCAATGTCCTAGGAGCTTCCATTTCAAGTATTGCTTTCACCTTTGCCGGATCAATCTCAATGCCTCTCATTGACACTATGTAACCCAACAACTTTCCTGATTGTACGCCAAAGACACACTTCTTGGGATTCAAACGAACCTTGTATTCTTCTAGTCTGTCAAAGATAGCACTCAAGACCGATATATGATCCTCCCTCTTTTTGGATTTTCCCAGGATGTCATCAACATAGTCCTCAACTGTTTTGTGGATCATGTCATGGAATATTAGTGTCATGGCCCTTTGGTATGTGGCCCCAGCGTTCTTTAAGCCGAATGGCATTACGTTCCAACAGTATGTGCCCCAAGGACAAGTGAAAGATGTTTTATGTTGGTCTTCCTCTGCAATTCTTATCTGATTATAGCCTGAAAATCCATCCATCAAGGAAAGCATTTCATGCCCCGCGGTCATGTCTACAATCATATCAATGTTAGGCAACGGAAAATCATCCTTTGGGCAAGCCTTGTTCAAGTCCCTAAAGTCCGTACAGATTCTTATGGCTCCGTCAGGCTTTGATACGGGTACCAAGTTCGATACCCATTCTGGATAATCAATTGGTCGAATGAATCCCACATCTAATAGCTTTTTGAGCTCCATTTTGACTAACAAAGCAATTTGAGGATGCATTTTGCGAAGCTTCTGTCTCACAGGTTTAGCTTTAGGATAGACTGCCAAGTGATGAACCACTACCTCTGGATCCAATCCTGGCATATCAGCATAGGTCCACGCAAAATTTATCTTCCTTTCCTTTAAGAAGGTAGCCAACTCCTCTTGTTCTTTGCATAATAATGACTCAGCGTAGAATGTAATATGAGGAGTTTCTTGTGTTCCCAGATTGATGGGGTTGCACTTTTCTGCTAGCATAGCTGACTTTTCTTGGTGTATAGCTGTAAGAGGAAGATTGAATCCCCCATCCTCAGGCGCCTCAGAGAGGTTTTCACCATTGGATGCGTCCTTTCTTTTTACTTTTTCAGAGTCGGAGAGTGCCACAAGGTGGTTTTCACTCAAGGACTTGGAGATTATTCTCAATTTTTTATTTTTGCGACTGAGGGATTCAATCGTTTCTCCATAGTATGCATGTGTATCCAGCTCTATGATAAAACCTGCCTTATGATCCCCACATGGAATGTCATCCCTAAGTCCCATGAATTCCGAGAGCGCCTTATCGTTTTCAAACATGTCAAGAATTGGTGGTCCTCGTTGGTCGTAATCAATCAGTTGGGGATAGACTAATCGGATTTCATTGCTTTGGTTTTCAGACTCATAAGACAAGGTGCTAATCATAAGGACATTAGTATCCTCAAACAGCAAAGGTAATCCTATTTCTGGTGACTCAGTTAAATCAGTGGGCATTCCTAAAGTCATGGAGGATTTTGGAGTAGCTACAGATTCCTGAGGAGGCGTTCGGTTCCATCTATCCTGGGCACCTCGACCAAGTACAGTTACCTTAGGAGTAGGATGACCAATGCCAAGATTTTTTATTTGCTTCTCAGGTATAATGGGTATTACACGCCCGTTATTATCTTGGCCTAACCCTTGGTTCCGGTTATAGCCCATCAAGAGCATCATCTTCATACCTTTGTTTCGTTCATCCATAGGCAATTCAACTGCCGGTATATCATCTCGATAAAGGAGATGAGATAGGTCCCCCTCTAATGTTTCCTGACCAAGATCTCCTGCACTTGTGAAGGTAGGGTTTCGTTCATAGGAGCCTTGAGATGTTGAAGCTTCTTGTGATTGTGGTCGTCCTCTTGATCTAGGAGATTGTGGTAGCTCTCCTACTACAAAAGCATTCTTAGGCATTGAATAGTTTCCACAACCATCATCTTGTATTATGACTTTGATATCAGAAAAGGCGGGGATGGCGGGGGTGGAGGGTGTCTCTGTCACAGAAGTGAGAGTGGCGGGATCCACGTAAGGTGTTGATGGGCCTTCATCGTTCTTGGGTACTTGCGGGATCTTGTAGTATTTTGCCTCTAGATTTTTGCAGTAGGCAAATGGCTCAGGATCTCCATGGATAGTAACCTCTTGACCTTCATGTGTGAATTTCACACATTGATGAAAGGTTGAAGCTACAGCTTGCATTGCATGTATCCATGGTCGCCCTAGGAGAATGTTGTATGGTAAATCGAGGTCCAAGACCTGACAGTTGGTTTGCATGATGGCGGGTCCAACCTGGACAGGAAGCTGAATGGTGCCTTGGGATACCCTTTCCTGGTCATCGTATGCTCTTATTGTGATGCCTTTTCCTTTGTCAATTGAATCCTCTGAAATGTTCAAATTCTTTAGAAGCTTTAAGGAGCAAATATTTAAGCCTGCACCTCCATCCACCAAGACTCTCTTGACTTTCTTTTTATTTACGTACACCTCCAGATGAAGTGCACGGTTGTGAGATGGTTGTGTGGGGAAGTCTTGTTCAGAAAATGTAAGAATGTTAGGTGTGGTGATATTTGCGACCATAGCTTGGAATTGTTCTGCATCTAGATCTGCGGGGACAGTAGATGACGCCAAAGCTTCTTCTAGAATCTTTTTGTGTGCAGATGAGATTTTGAGTAACTCCATGATGGAGATATGTGCAGGGGTTCTTTTCAATTGATCCAAGACATTATAGCCACTAGGGTTAGACCTTGGATTGGATGTGGAATTTCTGCTTGGTTGGGATGGTGCTGCAATGGTAACCTTTCCACCTCTTGTGGTGACTCCACAATCGGCTTGGGCCCCTTTGATGGTGATGACTCCACAAAACTCGTCTAAACAAGCAACAACACCCTCGTATGTGTGGTTGACATTTTTATAAGCCCCTTTTCCTTTGTCTTGATCTTTGTTTCCTTTGTTGCCATGATTCGGCATCGGATTCGTGTAAATCTTGAGATCTTTGTTTCCTGATGGTGCTTCCACATCTATGATTTTGTCATCTATGAGGTCTTGAATTAGATTTTTGAGCCTCATGCAGTTGTTTGTCGTGTGTCCCTTGAGTTTGTGGAAGTCGCAAAGATAATTTTCATTATACCATGGTGGCTTGACCGATGGTTCTTGATAATTATTATGTGTAGGGACCGTTATCAATTTTTCATCTACCAATCTTTTCATGATTGCTTCAGCAGGTTCCCCAAGGAGTGTGTATTTTCGTTTGGGGAAGAACTTGTTTCGCTGTGGTCTTCCCTGATTATCAATGTTGTTTGTGTTTTGGTTATGGGATGGTTGGACCACAGTATTGACTTGTCGATTGCTTTGATTGGTATTTTGGTGTTGTTGTTGTTGGGATGGTGGATTGTTCTTCCGTGGGGCACTAATGACAACTTTGGCGTCAACAACACCATCATTGGTTACATTACGATTCTTTGCCCATGTTCGTGGTTTGTCATGATAATTGGATGATGAGCGGCCTTCTTGATATGATGAAGTTTCTCCCTGCGTGGCAAGGGCTTGTTCGATATTGAGCGCCCTAGGTATCAATTGGTCGTAAGTGGTGATGTTTTGCATTTTGAGGTGGAAGGCCAAGGGCCCATCAAGATTCGCAATGATAGTTCCCACTTGTTGTTCTTCAGGCATGGACCACTTGCTTTGATTAGCTTTGGATCGCCATCGTTGTAAGAAAGCACCGAATGATTCATTTTTCCCTTGTTTGAGAGATGATAATTCCTGTAAGCTAACCTCCATGGGAGTGTTGAAGGAATAATTATGTATGAAGGCATCCACGATTTCCTGGAATTTTTTGATTCCAGAAAGTCGAGAAAACCAATCAATAGCGTTTCCAGCCAAGCTTCTTGGGAATAATCTCATCAAGTACGTTTCGTCGTGAGCCACCTCCATGCAATGTACTTGAAATTCCCTGATGTGATCTTCAGGGTTACCCGTTCCGCGATATTTGTCAAATTTAGGGATCTCAAACCCTTTTGGGAATGGTTTCATTTCTACGCTCCTATCAAATGGATAAGGGCATAGGTTTTTTTGTGGTTTTGGTGTCTTTCCTGATTGAAGGTCAAGCACTTGTTGTGACAGAAATTTTATTTGTGCGGTGACATCCAATTGTGGATCAGGAGGTGGAATGAAGGTGTTCTGGGGGGGTGGAGTGGGTGTTTGAATGGGTGGAATGTTTGCTTGTTGTGCCATGTATGCTTTCAACAACGCTTGTTGTTGATCTTGTTGTTGTTGCGCTAATAGAGCTTGTTGTTGTGCTTGATGTTGTTGGTCCAACAATGCTTGTTGTTGGTCAGCTAGGGCTTGTTGGGATGCTTTTGTTGCTCTTGGGTTGCTCTAATGCTTTCTGATATGCGAGTTGTTGGGCTTGTTGTTGCAAAGTAAAGTACTTGCTGCTGCTTGCACTCGTGCTTGGGCATCTTGGGCATCTTTTGCAGCTTGTGCAGAGCTTGTGCAGCTTGTGCGAGCAGCCTTGAGCAGCTTGTGTAGCTTGTGCGGCTTGTGCAGCTTGAGCGGCTTGTGCGGCTTGTGCAGCTCGTTGTTGTTGTTGCAACAAAGCTTGGGCTTGTGCTGCTTGTTGTGCTTGTTGTTGTTGCAACAATGTTTGAGCTTGATTTTGCCGTGAAGCTTGAGAAGCGTGTGTGGCTATAGGTGCTTGCTGAATTGTTTGATATTGTTGGAGCAATTGTTGGTATGCTTTGAATGCAGCATTGTAATGGCTTACTTGGCTTGGTCGCAGTGGTGGTGGTGGTGGGATCGGAATTGTGTTGGAAGTTTGAGATGTGCTTAGAGCGATGGTGGGAGGTTGCGATGTAAGGGGTGTGATGGGGGTAGTGGAAGTTTGAGGTATAGTGGATGTAGTGGTTGGAGTGAATGTGGTGATAGGTGCATTTGGGATGGGTGAAGTGATAGGAATGGTGGGACTAGGTGAAGTGGTAGGAATGGTAGAGATGAGCGAAATAGTGGGTATTTGAGAGACCGTATTTTGATTAGCTATCATGTGTTGGTTTGATGTGGATGGTGTGTTTGAAAGATGTGATGTACCCCCTTGGTTGGATGAATTGATTTGGATGGGGCGATTTATGTTAGGGAAAGGTGGAAATTTAGGTAAAGGGGAGATCCCTAAACCAAAATATGGTGTTGACGTGGTGGGAGGTGTGAATGATTTGAATGGTGGAAAATTTTCTTGTGCAAATGAAGAGACAAATCCGTAGGGTCTCTCTATTTCGGATGAGCTTGCTTGTACCAAAGGTCTAGACACTTGCGTGTCAAGGGAAAATGATGAGGTGGTATGGTAAGGAACCTCAGATGTATCGATAAATCCAAGTGGGTTGTAAAGTGGATTTTGATGCGTGTTGAAGAGGGTATCATCCTCATTGATAGTAGGTTCTATGGTGGTAATGGAAGTGGTTGATTGTGGAAGGGTGTTTTGGTCATTTGGTACAAGAAGCTCATCCTCAATAGTGTTGAGAATTGATGGATTTATTTTAGCCATTGCGCGAAGAAACTTTTGTAGTTTTGGTTGTTTGAGCATCTCAAGAACTTCTTCCTCACTTAGTTCTGTTGGTGTGATGTCCTCCATCAAGACCTCTTTTTGTGGATTTTGTGTAGTGATAGTGAGGTCTGGAAGTGGTGTGTTTTGGATTTCTGGAATGTTTTGGCTTAGATCACTTGTGGTTGATGTTTCTTGATTTAACTCCATGTTCCTCTTGTGTTGTGATCTTGTTTGAACCATAAAAGAGCAAACTAGGATGTGTAAAAGATCAAAGATGTGAAGATGAAAGGTGTAGGATATATGGGTGAGAATGGAAGTTTTGAATTTGTATTGAAAATCTTGATGTGATGCTAGGTACTTTGGGTTTGCTTTGATTGATGTTTGTTTGATGTTTAGACTTTGAATTCTGTCTTTTGAATGTTGATGTTTGAGCAAGAGATATCCCCAAGATGTTTGGATGATGATCTAAAAAAGATAACTAATGCTCATAAAGGATAGTTTGATTTAGGAGTGAGAATAGGATGCGTCTACTCACAAGCTAACCAAAAGATAATCCAAATTAGTGATGGGAGAAGGATGCATCTATCCACCATTAATTTGAACAAAGTGATAATTCAACTAAGCATGTGCAAAAGGATTCATTCACACACAATTGAGTTGAACAAGTTTGATGTTTGATGTTTGAAGAATTCAAAGTCTCATGTTTGAAAGGTTTTGATGTCTACCAAAGGAGCCTAGCATAGTTGTGTCAAGATTTTCTCAAAATGTTGGTGAGATGTTTATGGTTGATGATGTTTTTGATGGATGAATGTTTGTTTTGATCTTAGAATGACCCTAGTTTAGACTTTTGCTTAACAAGACCAAGGTATTGAAGAACGTGTTATGCCCTAAGCAAGGTATCCAATCCCTTGAAACAATCTTGGATTTTGTGTGTAGTAAAATGAATATAAAGTGGGGTTGTCTCTTGAAGCATGTCTATAGAAATTAGCCAACAACTTTTCTCTAAAATCATATAACCTTTTGAGTCTTTGTTGATGTTGTTTTGGGCTAAGTTTCCTTTTCTTGGGTTTTTGTATCTTGATCTTGTGAGAAATCATTGAAAAGACATGTGTGGGGCTCAATTGCTTATCTTTGCTTTTAATGACTTCTTTTTACCAAATACACTTTCTTGATTATGTTTCAAACTAAAGATGTCCTATGTCAAAATTCCTTTTCTTCCCACAAAGTGTTGTGTGGGAGTTCCAAGAAATTGAGGCAAAGGGATTTCCTAGGTTAACCCTAGTTAGAGCAAATGACGATATAAATTCAAGTGATGAGAAACCTCTAAGGACATAATCCCAAGGGAAGGCAACAACACTTAAATTTGTCAAAAGGTATTTGCTCTATCAAAAGGGGTTTGAAATTTGCATGATCATGTTTAAGTGTTTGTTTGCAAAATGTTTTCGAATACACACTGTGTTTTCAAACAAAGAATAATTACAAGCCCCATGGATGTGATAGACAATGTTTGTTGAGTCCCCACTTGGACAAGTCCAGCCTACCTTTAGCGGATGGTTAGATGCTTGACCCCACCGCCCTCCACGGCACTCACTTATACGGGCAGCCAAGCATCAACACCCATGAAACTCCATGGCATGCTTTCCATCTCTACTAAAAGCCGTGGAAATTGTGGGCGGCTTAAATCCACCGTCTTTGCACCAACAAACGATTAAGGATTTTGGAAAATTCTAAGCACATAGGTTCTAGTAAGGACTTTCGTCAGAGGAGTTGACCAACGTGGCAAGAGTCCCCTTCGATCCATCTTGTCGAGCCAACCGCGTGATTATGGCGCTTTAACCAAAATCTCTCATTTATATCCCTGCCGGAAATACTCTGGCTTTAGAGTGTTACGGTTGAGTCGCCGCTATGAGTACTTTTCCCCAAGGCAGGCCCTCTAAGATAAACAAAGCGAGCAAAGACACAATCCGTAACTCGATCGATCTTTGATGGCACAAAGAAAGAGAATGTACGAAAATGCCCCTACTCACACTCGCACAAGATGTTCAATTTTTAAGCCCAAAATGAAGTGTTTTAAAGCAATAAAATGTATTTTGAGTGTTTCTCTTGCACCCTAGATCACACGAAGCGCAAGGGGAGAGGATATGTACTCAAAAGACAATCACACAAATCAAACACTTGTTCGTTTTACACCCTTCAAAGCAATTGTGAATTCGTTTTAAGCACCAAATGAAATATGAGGATTGCTTGTTCAATTTTTAACCCAAAACGAAATCTAGTAAGTGTGTTCTAAGGTTCGTTTTAAGCCCTTTGCAATGAAAATGAAATTGTTCGTTTTAGCCCCAATTGAAAACTAATGTTCTAAAACGAAAAGGAAAACAATTTCGTGTAGTGTTGATTAAACACTTAAAGTGTTAAAGAACACATTGTGTTTTCAAAAAAAACATTTCCCTCCTTTCGTGAAGTAGTATTGATCAAAAATTCAAAGTGTTAAAAAACACATTGTGTTTTCAAACAAGAATCCTCCTCCTTTCGTTTTCATTTGCTAGCCCTCTCTTTCGCCTTGCACCTTTTCACCTTCGTTTGCTTTTGTACCTATTAAAACAAAAGACAATTATATGAAAATTGAGTTTGATTAAATTTGCCTTTTAAACATTTTGAGTACAAATGCTTTTAAGTAATAAAGCATTTAATAAAGATTTTGATTCCCAAAGATTTTAAAGCAATTATTAGTCAAACAAGATAATCAAATGGGAAAAAATCTCTCTTTCCAATAATCCACTCTTGTCAAACTTAGAATACAATTTAAAGTACATCTAACATTCCTAGGTAGTGAGGTGATAGGAATAAAGAATCAATCTCTTAAAGGCAGCAACATCTCAATATAAAGACACATAAATTTCATTCAAAACTTCTTTTAATGGCCTTTTATCTTTCGTATAAAATTGCATCATTCAAAATTAATAAACCAACCAAAGGCCACAATAAAGAACCTAACAATCCAATGATTAAGTCTGAAAAAGTTAAGTATAAGATGCATCCTAGATATTCCTTATTATCCAACCCAAAAGACACCAAAAACAATGAACCACTTTAGGCTCCCTTTGTCATTTCAAAAAAAAGAGTTCACAATGGATCGCGCCAAAAGAAATTAATATCTTCGTACCTGCACCGCCACTAAGGTTAGCACCACGCAAGAAGAAATCAGATTGAGTTATGCGTATCTCTAAATTAAAGAACCAACACATATTGACTCGTAGCCATTTATGAAAAATTTCAAACGCACTGATTAATCCAAGATAACAAGCTTTAAATGCACTAATATGGCAGGTAAGAGGTGACAACCAGCAGTGTGAAGTTTGCGCATAGTATAATAGAAAGGAATACGTGCCCAACCAAAACTATCTACCATTATAATTGCAGGACACTTCAAGTAAATGTCGATGGCAGATGTAAAGACAGATTCTTCACCTACTGCGCAAATATCTCCTCTAACAATGTGTGAATGTAAGTTTTGGAATAGGGTGCGGACAGATTACTGGCAGATACATAGACAAAATGTGGAAGCAGGGACAAGGCGCGCAAAGTTGAATGTTTTCTTGGACGACAAGGCAAAGACTACAGTGTGCATTCATTTATGACCTTTCCTGAATAGCAAACAAGTTACTTTAAATGACAGAGCATTCATAGCTTCCATTCATCTTTGGATAATACCGCCGAGCTATGAGCTGAAACAGTTAAGGCACACGCATTAGTTGTTCAGATGTAATCATAATGCCTGTAGAAACTCTCGAGCTAATGCAATTGGCAGGTGAAAGTCCAATGAAGAGGGAGACAGC
Source organism: Sequoia sempervirens (assembly GCA_007258455.2). Lineage (NCBI taxonomy): Eukaryota > Viridiplantae > Streptophyta > Pinopsida > Cupressales > Cupressaceae > Sequoia > Sequoia sempervirens. Next base: position 19,810 of record VDFB02217797.1, read on the forward strand.
AGGAGATGTGATGCACGGCTTTGCAGGGAGAAAAGGTAATGAATTAATGACAGCACCAAATGGCGCGACAAGTCTCTGTCTGAGGACTGCAGAATAAGTGCCAATGGAATTTAAATAAGGAAAGCTTGACTTTTCGAGCAACTGCAGTTGGTAGGTGTATGAAGATACAGCAAGGAAAAAAGCTCGTTAAACAAATGTCTTTGGCAAGTGAAAAATCATGCCAAAACCAACATGAGGTTGGCTTCCATAAAACTTTCGTCAATGCAAAAAGATTTCAAAAGATTTTTAGTAACCTATATTCTGATTTTGACACAAATCCCAGCACACCACCCAACGTTTTAATTGCGCAACAACTAACAGCATGAAGGATAAGAACTGAAAATTTTATGGCAGCAGAGCGAAGTACTAAATTCAAATGAAAATTTGAAAAGGATGATAGCATTAACTATTCTTCTACTGCCGCTGAATAACAGTTACAATTGTTCACACAACTAGCTTTCGGTTTGAGAACAGCATAGTCCGGTTGTATTACTGAGGCATCAGTTGCAGAGAGACATCCACCATGGCAGGAAAGGTCCACACCAAGCGGGCCATCACAACTAACACCATCGTCATTATCTCAAGATGTCGTTGCTTGTAAAACTCCTCTACGCCAGTATCTTAGATGAGAAGTGTTAAATGCTTTATTGCTGCTGTCAGTCTAGCTGAGTATTAAAGCTTACAAAATATATTCTAGATGTTGAAGCAGTTCACCCTTTGAAGCTTCATGTGCTGATTCTTTTCTTCACAAAAAGGGATGCATTTAAAGAATAAAATACTCTTTCGTTTATTACGTGGGAAGATAGCTTACTGATTTAAACAGTTCTTTACGAATCTATAAGTGCCACAACATCTTGCAGAAAACAAAATGTTAATATACTGTATTTCAGAAATCTTTCATTCGTTGTTCATCTAAAGTCAGCATTGGCATAAGGATAGGGTTAAAATCAGATCAGAAGACTTAAAGATAATATTAATAAAAAAAAGCACAGTAATTTCCACTTTACAAAAATGCGTAGTATGAGCAGAACTTTGCTAATGAAGAACCAATGTCATAACAACCATGAGACATGTTACGTATGTATTTGAATGTAAGATTATAGGCAGAGAAGCATTGTTAAAACATGCATTCATATGAAAATCAATAGCACACAACAGAAAAGCCTTGTCAAAACCTTATAAAGATACAAAAGAAAAGTGTTGTCAAAGCCATAAACAAGCTTATGAGTAGAAAACCAGTTTTTAAACACAAGGCCCTCCTTCTAGCGCCATATGTAGGTATCCTTTTAAAATCTGCAAACTAAACTTCAAACAATGGGTTAGATGCTTTGCAAACTCTATCAAAATACCTCTATGAAATCCATTACAAATGCTTTCAAAATGCCACAAATGATGATAAAAAGACTAAAACATTATGAAAACAAAAGCAAACTACCTATTCCATAGTTGGATTGGTGTCACTTGTGCTAGTGACCCTTTCCCAATCCTTGATAAAAGCTCAAATTGAAAATGCTATGAAGATGGTGGAGTGATGATAAACAAGATCAAATCTCAAATGAAGAGAGTAACCTTGCATGAAATTGTGAAGGATTTGCTTGAGGATGATGCCTGTATTTAAAGATTTTCAAAATGTTGAATGTTGAAGAGGGACCAATGTGGGATCAAAAACAAGCCAATGAATTGAGGACACTTGTCACCATGTGATTGATGGATGTATGTGCAAGATTTTGGAAGAGTGCCCAAGAGGGGGAATTTTTGAATTCAAATTTGCAATAAATTTTGAGAGGGGGACAAGAAAGAAGAGCAATAAATGCCCTGTTTGACTTGTCATGTTGAGAGAAAATGAGATTTTAATAAATCAATAAAATTGATTTATTGTGCAAGTGGCTAGGTCTAGATAATGCAAGTGGGATGTGATTAGCATTAGATTAGGATTAGATGATGATTATGCTGATTTAATGCTGATTAGATGAGTTGACTTTTGGACTTAAATACTTGATTTATTTAAATCAGAAAATGGTGGAATATGATTTAGGATTTGATTTAAATGGCTTTTTGATTTATTTAATTAAGTGGATGATGCAAGATGAAGGTTGAATGCTAAGATTTATTTGATAAATGAACTTATTTAATGAATGGATGAAAGTGATGAATTTGCCTAGTGTAAGAGCTAATTTGACCGAATCTGATCGAATGCATAATGTGAATTTTGCATGTCTACAGATACTATTTGGTAATCAAATCTCCCTCTGTACATTTCCTGATCAACCTCTCAAACAAAAAAATCTTCGTACTGTTGCAATACCCTCACACAGTATACAATACTTGATCAACACAAGAGATCAACCATGGAATTCAATCCTTGATCAGGAGAGAAATCGACAACATAACCCTGCCTCTCACTTCCTCTATTTCGACCTCAAGGCCCCCAGCCATACAACCAACCTCTTGGCCTTAACATCACGTCAGCTATTCTGCTTCAACTGTTATGGCCACATGGATTTGGCCTTCAAGCCAACCACACCTCCTTCACATCTGTTTGTTCTATTTCCTTCTCTTCAGCTTCGGCTCTACGAAACGGTTTGTTTCCAACTGTTGGATCACAACTATCGAATCATCCAACTCACCAACAGTTCACATCCCGCTTTCTCTAATTTGTCCATATCGCACCACATCAGACAATCTTCACTCGGTCAACAGTGATCAACTTGTGTTGCATGTCGGTGAGACACTAGAAGTGTCTCGCCAATGCCACAAGTCCCGATTACACATTGTTGCCAAGAGTCGTCTCCATCGGCAAGAGGTTCCACTGAGCTTACAAGTTACATCAACCTCAACATGCACATTAGTGAGACTATCGCTATCGCCAGGAGATCACATCAAGTCTTCAAGTCATGCCAAAGCCCATTGTATTCCTATTGACATCCATCTATCGTCAAGACTATCATCTTTCACCAAGACGTCACAACGAGCTTCATGTTATACCGATATCTGAACAATCACCAAGAGTCATGCTGACATCCAAGAAGCATCAGACAAACCATGGCTAATCGGCGAGAGGTCATATCGAAGTCCAAAGAGTCATACCAACAACAGGATTCCCATCGGCAAGACAAACACCTTTCGCCAAGACATCACCCCGCAAGTTCTAAGTCACCCCGAGTCTATCTTGTTAGCCAGACTTACCAGTTTCACCAAGACTTCATACTGAAGCCTTTAAGTCATATCGATTTGTTCCACTGTTGGTGAGAGAATCAGCCTTCGACAATACTTCTTACCAAGGCTTCCATGTTATCTCAAAACAATTGTTCACCAAGAGTCACACCGAACTAGTGACCCCACATGTTGTCGGTGAGACTTCCAATATTCGATGAGATATCATATCGAAACAAGCCTTTCAGCCAAGGGTCTCCTCGATGTCTTCAAGAGTGTTTCATTGTCGCTAAGACAATCCTTCATCGCTGAGACTTCTCACCGAGATCCCCAAGTTATTTCAAGTTGGTGAGACATGTCACTATCAGTAAGACTTCTTACCGATCACCCAAGGGTTTCCCGAAAAGCTCCAACACTATCGCCGAGACATGCTACTTTCGGTAAGACTTCTCACCGAGCTTCCATAGGTTGCCCTGATGAGTTCAATGTGTATCCCTGTCGGCAAGACCTTCCAATGTCGCTAGGACTTCTTCCCAAATGTTGAAAGTCACTCTGAAGCTCTTGGTCACTATGAGTCTCCCCGATGCTCGATTGAATGGCCTGTCGGCCAGAGATCTCCACACGGTGAGAGGTTACAATGATTGCCTTATGTCACAGTGATAGACTCCATAGTGAACATGTTCGGAAAGACATCTGCAAGGTCACAGCAACCAGAATATTTCACAAGGTTCCCAAACTGCCAGTCGGCTAGACCAAAGAAATGTCACACTGACTTTTCTCTTCCAGAGGTTCCAACCTATGAGATTGTGGCAAAAATTCCAACACAAAATCCATGCTAATATCCTCCCATGGCCTCTCAGGTATAGGTAATGGCTGATACAATGTTGTATTTTTACTTGTTCTTTTTACCATCTACCATACTCTGCAACTCTGTACAAACTTCTTCACATATTGTTGTAACTATGGCCAATAATAATTCTCACTGACAAGAGAAATGGTCTTATCTCGACCAAAATTTCCAGCCAATCCTCCACTATGCTTCTCCTTTATTAAATTCTCTCTCATAGAACTCCTTGGAATGGACATATGGCTTCCTCTAAACAACATCCCATCTTGGATTAAGAAATATGACCATCTCATCCTATCCAATGTAACAGGTTTTGAACAAGCCTTGAAAGCTCCTGCAAAGTCTGGATCTTTTGGATACAAACTCTTGAGTTCATTAAACCCAACAACCTCTATATTAATCTCTAGGGAATGTGCAGGATCATCATGGAAAAAATAGGCCCTTAAGTGGCAAAAAATTTAGAAAAATCAGAGTTAGGCAACTTGGAGTAAAAATTTGAATAAGTTATCTATATTATTTCAAAAATATTTAAGAATAGAATCTGTAGCAAATTGAATTTAGTTTCTAAACTACTATGTTTATTTAAAATAAAAAAAATCTATTTGGTGAAAATTTGAAATTTCAATGCAGTAGTACTTAAATTTCAAGGAAAAAATAAGAAGTAGGTGTCTGTCTGACCACCCTAAACACAATAAAATGATAATATTTTTTTATAATATTTTAGACATGAGTAGAAGACTCATGTCCGGATGTGATGCATCTTTTTTGTAATTTTTTTCCAAGTAAATAATTAATTATGATTTTTTTATTACAACTTTAAAAAAATATAAAAACTCATATGTCTGACGACTTTAACTTGGTCAAAACTTAATGAAATTCAATTTTTCATTTTCTAATCCTATAGTATATGAAGCATAGAATGTGATGCATCTTTTGGATTAAAAAGATGTGATATAGTTTGAAAGCTATAGATGTTTTTCAATCAGCCTATCAATTAGCACTTTAGTTGTAATTCAAATAGAAAATGAATAATAATTATTTATTAAATTCAAAGTAAAGCATAATTTATATTGGTGGAAAGATGAGAATCTACTTTAAAAACCCTTTTCATTTCATCAATTTTGGGTTAAAAAAAAGTCGTTAGCCACATACCCTACAAATACCCAACATATTGCCACATTTTTTCCCATCGTGATCCTGCACATACCCTCTATCAACAAATTTTTCCTTCTACTTAAGGAATCTGCAACTTTGTTTGAGCTTCCACTCCCATGCTTCAAAACGAAAGTATAACTATGCAAAAACTCAACCCATTTTAAGTGCCTTTGATTTAACTTTCCTTGGCTATTGAGATACTGCAAAGCCTGGTGATCAATATATAAAACAGATTATTTTGGCAACAAATAGTGTCTCCATTTCTTCAAATCTTGAACTATAGCATAAAAATCTTGATCATAGATAGAATATTTCTTCTTAGCATCATTTAATTTCTCACTAAAATAGGCAATGGGATTACCTTCTCGACTCAAAACAACTCCTATGGGAGTTCCACTAGCATCACAATCTACCTGAAAAACCTTATTGAAATCTAGAAACTTGAAAAAATAGGTTGCTCAACAACTTTCTTGTTCAACATGTCAAAAATTTTGGCTGCTCTTGTAGTCCACTTCAACTCTTTTCTATCCCCTCTCATTGCTTCAATTAGAGGTGCACAAATACTACTGAAATTCTTAATAATTGTTTTTGTAAAAGCTTGTTGGACCTTGAAATGATCTTACCTCTGTAACATTCCTTGGAGTAGGCCATTCAATGATAGCTCTCACTTTCTTTGGATCCATTTTGAGGCCCTCTGTTGATTCAACAAATTCTAGACACACCAACTCTCTCTTCACAAAACTTCATTTCTTCAAATTAATCAACAACTTCTCCTCCCTTAGCTTCTCAAAAACTCTTCAAATATGCATCAAGTTCTCCAATGTCTTACTGAAAATAAAAATATCATCCAAGTAAACAATAACAAATTTTCCTAAAAATTATTTCAATACCTCATTCATAAGCCTCATAAATGTGCTTGGTGCATTAGTTAGCCCAAAAGGAATTACTAACCACTCATACAATCCCTCCTTAGTTTTGAAGGCTATCTTGTATTCATCTCCTTCTCTAATTTGGATTTGATGATATCCACTCTTCAGATCTATCTTTGTGAAGTACTCAGCTCCACTCAAACAATCCATAATTTCATCAATTCTTGGCAAGGGAAATCTATACTTGATGGTGATCTTGTTGATGGATCTAGAATCTAGACACATCTGCCATTCCCCATCCTTCTTTGGTGCTAGTACTGAAGGTACTACACATGGACTCAAACTCTCTCTGATCAATCCCTTCCACAACAACTCCTACACTTGTCTATTCAACTCTTCACTCTGCTGGAGTCATATGTGAGATTCCTTATTTGGAAAACTAGCTCCAGGAATCAGGTCCATTTACTGACTAATCTTTCTTATAGGAGGCAAACCTTCAGGTACGTTATTAGAAATAATATCTTGAACCTCATTCAACAAATCTGAAACCTCTATGGGTACCTTAGTAGTATCTTCTTTATCAACTCTAAGGATCAATGTAAAACACATATGCTCATGCTTCATACCATCTAGGAACTTTCTTCCATAAACCAAACAAATTCTTCCATTACTACATACCTTTTCCTCTTCCTCTTTCAAGGGTTTCAACTTATGATAAACTTCATCCTTCTTCAAAGAATAGGTGTTGGCATGTCCATCATGTATTGCTTGTTGATCAAATTTCCATAGTCTTCCTAACAACATATGGCAAACATCGATAGGAATAATATCACATAATACCTCATCATGGTAATTTCCAATATTGAACTTTACCAGAAATTGTTCATTTACCAAGGCTTTATGGTCATTTTGCAACCAAGCAATTAGATATGGGTTTGGATGCCTTCTTCTCTCCAACCAAAACTTACTAACCATTTCTTTTGAAACAAGGTTGTCAGTACTACCTCCATCAATAATAACATTGCAAAATTTACCTTCACACTTACATCTAGTGTGAAACAAATTCTTCATTTGAGTTGGCTCATTATCCTCATTAACAAGGCTCTTCTAGTAACAAGAACCTCTCCTCTTTTTTGCATCCTCAAAATGTGAAGACTCAACATCTTCATCAATATGTGCAACTCATACATTACCCTCAGGCCTTCTATTTGTCCTTCCTTGATGTTGAGGACACTCATAGGCTCTATGTACCTCTTCTCCACACTAGAAATAGGTTCCATAAAAGCCTCCTCTTCCCATTCCTTGTCCACATCTTCCCCTTCCTCTTTGGTCTCCATTATTCTGATCACAAGGATGGTAGGTGTTATCTCCTTTCTAGTTCTAGCCACTACTGGACCCTTCACCCTTCTTTTGATCTTCATTTCAACCTCCATATGACTGTCCACTAGTCTTTCCTCCATAGCCTCCATCTTGTTGTTTGTTCTCAAAAAAAAATTTTAGTCGTTCTTCAACCTTTAGAGAAAAATAAAAGCATCCTCAATGGTGGTCATTATTACCAATGCCAATTCTTCTTGTATGGTTGGCTTCAACCCATTAATATAATGAGCAACTTTCTCTTTATTCACCTAAGAATGTCCTATCAGAATCAGGACCTTCTAAAATTCCTTTGTGTATTCTTTGACCGTCCTTGTCCCTTGCCTCAAGCTCTACATCGTCTTGAGTAGCTCCAATTCATAATCGATTGGAATAAATTATTTCTTCAATTTTGACACCATTATGTCCCATCTATAAATTTTATCTTTCCCTTGTCTTCCTCTTTCTAACTAGACCTCTTTCTACCATATAGTGGCATGAACTTTCAATTTTTTCTTTGAAAACTTCACTCTGTGAGGAAATTCACTCTCCTAAAACTTGAAAACTTCTTCCATGTCATTGATCCAATAAATCAATTCTTCAGGATTGAAATTTCCACTAAAAGTTGAAACCTCCATTTTAGGTCTCTTCCCAATGCTTGAGATCACCTGCAGCAATCTTCTTTCTCTAGGATCCATTAGATCCTGCTCTTCCTCTTCCATTTCCTATTTCATTTCATTTTAATTTTCATCTTTATCTCATTGCACATCTCTTCTTCAAACCTCTTGTTGTAAGGTTTATAATTGCCTTCTAAAGGATTTGATTTCATCTCTAGGTGGATCTCTTCCTCCACCACCTCGGCCTCTACCTCTACCATACTGGGAAAGTCTTGGAGGAATATTAAACTCAACCCACACTCACAAGTCTTGCTATAACTTCCTCATGTTTGACACTCTGTTACAGGCTCAGGAACTCCTACTCTAATACCACTTGATGAGAGCCACACTTCCCCAAAATCCACATAAATCACAACAATAGATATCAACATAGAAAATGCTAGATAGAAAAATGACTCACTTTCAATTATTTTTAGAAAATGAAATTACAAATTCAAAGATTATATGCTATAGCCTCATGGGCTTGATTCATTACAACAAAAATCAAAGTTGAAAAGAAAATCTACTATTTGGAGCCACAATCTACACTATCAAGGCCACCTTCTACAAACCCCACTTAACCCTTTTTATTTTTGACAATAATCACCCTAGAATGTTCTAGAAAGTTCAAATTTCCCCTTTTTGTTATGGCACAAAATGTCCCAATGTTTGATTTCTGGCCTAGGAAGATTTTTTTTTGAAATTCACTTTTTTGAGGACCAACTTCGTGGGGACATAAATTTTGATCCAGGTGTTTGATTTTCTATTATTACATATCATTGGAAACCTCTCAATGAGCTCTACAACACATAAATCTACCATAGGTTGGTTCGGCCACTCTTTGAGCTATTTCAGGGCCTCTAAAGTTTTATATCTGAATTTGAAGCTGCATTGGAGAAATTTCTTGGGATGAAAACTTTAGTTTCTCCCAAATTGTGTAGGGTATTGAGGTGATTGTTTCGTGACCAGAATTTTTTACAACTTCTCTCCTTGGGGTAAATTCTCACATCCATATGAGCCCATTTAGTCCAACTTACTAAAATTAGTAAGTGGTCGTTTTTCACTATTTTTGATGCCTAACAGTCTTATACCCCTTAAGTGCTATCATGGGACTCAAAACAACTAAAGAAAATAAAGAAAATAATTTTGTTGGGTGATGCAAGATTTCTCTACACCACTAGATGCTCTTGCATTAGATAATGTTTAGGGTTTAGAGTTTAAGTTTGAGGTTATAGGGTATAGGGATTATGGTTGAGGTTGTAGGGTTTATGGTTTAAGTTATATGGTTGGGGGTTGAGGGTATGAGGTTAAGTGTATAGGGTATACAAATTAGGGTTTAGAATATTGGGTATAGGGTTGAGGGTATTGGGTTTAGGCTTGATGGTTTGGGTTTAGTGTTTAGGGTACAAGGTTAAATGAAGGGCTTAGGGTTTAAGTATATTATCGAGGGATAATCTTTAGGGTTTATGTTATAAATTTGAGGGTATAGGGTATAGGGATTATGGTTTAGGATATTGGGTATTGGGTTGAGGGTATTGGGTTTAGGGTTTAGGGTACAATGTTGAATGTAGGGTTTAGGGTTTAAGTATAAGGTTTAAGGTTGAGGGTGGAGGGTTGAGAGATAATGTTCAAGTTTGAGGGTATACGGTTAAGTGTATATGGTATAGGGATTAGGGTTTAGGATATTTGGTATATGGTTTAGGATGTAGGGTTTAGGTTATGGGTATGTGTAGGATCATCATGGAAAAAAGAGGCCCTTAAGTGGCAAAAAAATCAAAAAAATCAGAGTTAGGCAACTTGACATAAAAATTTGAATAAGTTATCTATATTATTTAAAAAATATGTAAGAATAGAATTTGTAGCAAATTGAATGTAGTTTCTAAACTACTAGG
>VDFB02217798.1:0-11726 GCA_007258455.2 Sequoia sempervirens
AAAGTGTTTAGTGACATTCCACCTAGTAGACCTCTAGACAAAGGCACAGAGCATATCATTGAGTTGGAGGAGGGCGTAAAGCCCATTATGATCACACCCTACAGACATCTGAAATGACTCAAGGATGAGATAGAGAAGACCATCAACGAGTTGTTAGCTATGGGGCATATCAGACCTAGCAAGTCACCTTTTGCTTCAACAGTTGTATTGGTGAAGAAGAAGGATGGATCACTTCGGATGTGTATTGACTACCGACAGCTCAACAAAAGAACAATTAAGAACAGGTACCCTATTCCACGCATCGATGAGCTAATAGATGAATTACACGGTGCTGTCTTCTTCACGAAGATTGATTTGAGATCCAGGTACCACCAAATTCAGATGAGGGAGCAGGATATTGAGAAAATCGCCTTCAGATGCCATTGCGGTCACTTCGAGTTCTTGGTTATGCCTTTCGGTCTAACCAATGCACCTGCCACCTTTCAGGCGACTATGAACAGGGTTTTTAGTTCACAGTTGAGGAGATTTGTGTTGGTCTTCTTCGACGACATTCTGGTTTATAGCCGGTCATGGGAGGAGCATCTGGCTCACTTAGATGTAGTCTTGGGTATCTTGGCAGATGAGTCTTTCTATGCTAAGGAATCCAAGTGTGAGCTCGGTATGGAGGAGTTGTTATATTTGGGGCACATCATCAATGCCAAGGGAGTGAGTATGGACCCTGAAAAGGTCCGATCTATCGTCGATTGGCCGGTACCTGAGAACCTTACGCAGCTCAGAGGTTTCATTGGGTTGTGTGCTTTCTACAGGAGATTTGTTAGTGGCTTCTCACGTCACGCCGCACCCCTTACTGATTTGACAAAGGGGGCTTTTACTCTGGCTTCCACCACAAAGCAGAGGCCTGATAGGAGCCCAAGGTGATCATGATCATGTCCCAAGTGTTAGCATTGCCCTCGACTTTACTAAGTCATTTCTGATTTATTCAGATGTCAGGGAGGGCATTGGTGCCGCTTTTGATGCGTGAGCCGGCGATCCTATTGCTTTATGTGAAGTTTAGGGTCCCGAGGTTCCTACAAAGATATACCATTAAGGAGATGTTAGCCATTATGCATGCATTAGCTAAGTTTAGGCAGTACCTGGTAGGCAGAAAATTCAGTGTTCGCACAGATCATAACAGCCTGAAACACTTCCTTGGACAACGAGACTTGAATGAGAGGCAGCAAAAATGGGTCAGTAAACTGCAGTCGTATGATTTTGATATCACCTTCATTAAGGGGACGCAGAATATTGTAGCTGACGCCTTGTCTCGCAGACCTCAGTTGAATGCCATGGCACAGATCACAGAGGATTGGAGGCATCAAATTATTGTTGAGTATGCTAAGAACTCATGGGCTTCTAGCATCGTTGACAGGACAGAGCAGGATGACAGGTATACTATTGTAGATGACTTGATCATTTACAAGGGCCGGATTCTTTTGGTTCCTGACTCTGTAGTGAGGGTTACAGTTTTGAGAGCCTTTCATGATCTTCCTATGGCGGGCCATCCCGGGTACTATAAGACATATAAAATGGTTCGGGAGCGGTTTACTTGGAAAGGGCTGAAAACTAATGTTTTACAGTACGTTCGAGAGTGTTTTGTTTGCCAGCAGAACAAGCAGGAGCACACATATCCTGCTGGATTGCTCCAGCCACTTCCGATACCTAACAGGAAGTGGGAGTGTTTATCGATGGACTTTATCACAAGCTTGCCGAAAGCCCAGGGTAAAGATTGCATCTACGTGGTGGTTGATTGGTTGACTAAATACGCACACTTCTTCCCGATTACTACTATTTTCACGGCATCGCAGACTGTAGAGTTATTTTTCAGAGAGGTATTCCGGCTGCATGGGTTGCTTCGGACGATAGTCAGCGATAGAGACAGTCGGTTCATGAGCAACTTTTGGCAGGAGTTGTTCAGGCTTTGTGGGACCGAACTGACACCGAGTACCAGCTACCATCCGCAGACAGATGGGCAGACAGAGATTGTCAATAAGTGGGTGGAAGGTTATTTGCGTAATTATATAGCTGGACAGCAGAGAGCTTGGGTGAGGTGGATCTATCTATGCGAGTATTGTTATAACTCGACTCACCACATGACGATACAAATGACACCCTTTATGGCTTTGTATGGGTATGAGGCGCCCAACCTTTTGGATTTGATATTGAGCGATAGCAGAGTGCCGAGTGCAGGGGATATGATGCAGAGTCAGCAGGACATTTTGAGGTCTCTCCGAGACAATATCCAGCGGGCATAGAATCAGCAGAAGCAGTATGCTGATCAGAAGAGGGTTGAGCGTACTTTTGATGTGGGTGATATGGTGTACCTTATGTTGCAGCCGTATCGTCAGTCTACTCTGCGCAAGAGTGGGGCAGAGAAGCTGAAGCCTCGCTACTATGGTCCATTTCGTGTTGTCAGACGAGTGGGCGAGGTTGCTTATGAGTTGGACTTGCCAGCTGATAGCAAGGTCCATAATGTGTTTCACGTTTCTCGCCTAAAAAAGGCATTGGGTCAGCATGTGATACCCTCTCCAGTTTTGCCACCCCTTGATGACGAAGGAAAACTGATATTAGTACCTGAGGCCATCCTTGAGATGAGAGAGAGACACCTTCGGAGGCGGGTGATCAGGGAATATCTGATCAAGTGGAGAGATCTGCCAGTTGAGGATGCTACATGGGAGTCGTGAGGGAGATTTTACAGCATCTGCATTGAGATTGCTTGAGGACAAAGTACTTCGTGGAGGGCTGGACCGCGGATGTCCCCATCCCAGTTAGCGCAGCTGGCTGGGCGTGGTTGGGCCTAGTCATTTTGATCCCCAGGGCTTCCATTTATGTGTGCAGAGGACCATCCGGTGCGCTATCGCTGTTTTGCGGAAGCTTCAAGATTGCGCTTGTTTCTGTGTTGAATACCGCAATCTTCCAGAGTGGATTTTTAGGAACTTTCTATTTTTAGAAAGTTAGGGCAGGCGGAAGCTGCTATTTTGGGCAGGGCACCTGGTTCAACTATTCAGCTCAGAGTCGACCCAGTTATTCAGTTTGGTGATCAGACGGAGAAATATTGGAGTATTTAATGGTTTAATGAAATAATTAATATTTTTGACTTTATATTAAAGTCACTTTATTAATTATTTAAATATTTAATTAAATTGGCATATTATAAAGTATTTATTATACTTTATAATAAAGCGTAAATATTTGATAAAATGAATATTTATTATTCATTATTGAAGGCGCCAATTATTAAATTATTTTCTCCTAAGTCAAAAGCGCAACATTTAATCATTTTATTAAATGATTATTAAAATGAGCTATTGGGTCGAATTTCTCAAAGGAGGTATATATTCACAGGAAAGACAAAATCGAACCATTATGATATGTTATTCAACTTTTGTCTTATCTTTGCTCTGAGCATTGGAGTTTGCAAAACCTAGGGTTTCAGCAGACGAAGCGTTTCTGGAGAACGATACCTCTTCAGGAATTGGCAGACTGAGACTATGCAATACCAGTTGAAGCTTGCATCTTGGTGACTTCATTCAGAAGTTACAGATTGAGTTCATTGATTCTTTCATTCAGGGTTTAACAGAGAACATTCATCTAGCAGTTGAGGCGACTTCACAGAGCTATTTCTACAGAGATCTGGCAATCTTTCATTGAGCCGTATTTTATTATTTATTACTGTTGGTACAGGCCGTACCATTACAGAAAAGCCGTACTTTTTCATTGGAAGTGGCAACGCCTTAGTTTCTTGGCTTCTGACAGTTGCACTTGGTGCGCTTGGGGTTTCTGAAGACTCTTCTGGTGCCTGTGCTGAGAGATTCACACTAGCCGTACACTTTCTTCATTTCTTCAGGCGGCTGCAAGGAGAATCAGGTTTTTTTGAAATAACATTCATATTCAATTCATATATCATATTTCAATATTGTAAATGCTCTGAATATTAAATAAGAAATGTGCGCCTACCTTCTCTGAGCAAGATCAAAGTCTATTCTTTGCATTTAGATTTATTTTGGATTTTTCAAGCATTTATTTTAGAAAATCGCAGTTCTCTTGTTTTTATGCAAAACCCTCAAAAACACAAAAAAATACCAAACTTGCAAAAAAACAAAAAAATATTCAGTCAAGGGTTTGGGTTGAGAACCACCAAGGTTCTTACAGCATTTGTCCCCATTCTTGAAATGGTGTATGTGATTGGAAGTATTTGTCCCCAATCACATTTGTTGGGCAATTATGATTGGACGTGTTTGCCCCCAGTCATAATTGTTGTCAGAAGATGTGTGTGTACCTGTTCATAACTTTAATGTTGGATAGATGTGTTTGTCCTTACCCAAACTTGTTGTATGACCTTGGATGGATGTCTTAGTCCCTTTCCTTAGTTCCATGGGTAGATGTGTTTCTCCCTATCCTTGGATAAAGTTTAGATGCATAGTGAGGAAAATTCCACTAATGCTTGTCATGAGTAGATGTGTATGTCCTTGCTCTTAACTTATGAGGAACTACTGAAAGTGGTCATCAAGTATTGTTAGTCCAGCTATCCCCATTTTGAGAACGATGTAATATAGGGGGGCTGTTGGGAATATCACACCATTCCCATAGTCTTTAGTTTAATAATTATTAATTGTGAATGTTTGTTTGATTTGTTAAAACAACTCATCTACATAGGGGAGTTCTTATAGGAGGTTTCCAAGCTCCTAAAATATGTAATATGCATTATTGAATAATTGGAAGCTCAATATATTATTTAATTAAAATCTTTGTGCTATAGTATTCTCTCTTCGATTAGAATTCTTGTAGGTCATAGGATCGCCATCAAGCTCACCTTGAAGATGTTGAACATTACCCAAAAACCTTCGATAATTTGATCTAGGGGCTGACAAAAGAGAATGAAAATTTGCAGAAAAATATATTATCTGCACATAGCCCTTATGTGGAAAAAACATATGCAAAACAAGTATTCAAAATCCACAATGCAAAAGAATAACAAACATAACACAAGATAACACTAGATGTACCTTGAAAAACTCTCTAAAGGGAAAACCCCAACCTCCAAAAGCACCCACCCAACACAAAATATTATCTCAAGAACAAGATTACAATACATCTGTAGAGTCTCCATGCAAGGCTTCTAAAGCATCAAGCACCCCAGTTGCATTCCTCCATGTGAACAAATAAATGAGAACCATATAGCCACACATCTCAATCCATTCCTTCTCTACTCATATATGGAGCCCACAATAGATGTTTAGTCCAAACTTGGCCAACAAGCCAAAGACTACACAAACCAACATCAATAACTACTCATGAACTTGCTTTTATAAAACAATCTTTGCACAAAACTACTAAGTGGTATTACATAAACCATGAGCTCACTAAACCATGACCGCAAATTAAACATCCAATACTAAGTTTTTCTAATAATAAATATTTTTCCAATGTGATACCCACATTACATATGTATACCAATGTCACATACAACATACAAGTGTCCCAAAGAATGCCTAACCAATTGTGATGTTCAAATCTCTAAGATGTACCACAATTAAGTATTAATTTATTTTTACAGTACTAGCATTATTATTCTTATTATGCAAGGTGTACAAATTTTTCCCAACATTCTCCCACTTCTTGTATACATTGCAGAAATGACAAATTACGAACAAGATATAAATATTTACCAAGTATAGAAGAAAGGCAAGCCAAATAAATTTTGTGTACTGAACTAACACAAAATATACAAAGGATTCCTAAACAGGGATACATGTAGGAACATAGTAGTTGTGCCCACCACACCTTAGCCTAATATATTCTCATGATGTATTTAATACGTGTAATAAGTACCACTATATAGATATACAACTGAGGAGCTTCATTTACTTCTCCAAGTTTAAAATCATTGTATAGAGTAATGTCCTCTCTAATTCATTTCCCACAATTCATAGCTTCATGCAATCAAATACTGAGAAGAACCTACAATATGACTAAACATTGACTGTTTGATAAGTACTATTTTGGTGTATGTTACGTAAACAGAAAGTACAACATAAAACACAATTTGATGAGAATTTTAAAATAAAGGTGCTTATCACCTGATATCAGAAATAAATTTGAATAAAAATATATATAAGAAATGAAAATTGTTGGTCATAAACTTAAAGGAAAGTCCAAATCAGCAAATTGTTATAGCAAGTTGATTTCCATGCCTTTTTGATAGTTTAAGTCTTCATTAATATACATAGAACACAAACAATTTTGAAAAGTCAATAGCTTTACATACTGCTTGAGCGGCTTCATCAATTATAACAACATCAAATCCACGGGTAACACGGCTGAAAATACTTGATCCACTGAAGCTGAGTGTCGAGCATACCTGACAGAAAACTCAATGAGCTAGAATATTATGAAAGAAGCCCAAAAAATCTCAACTTTCAAAATAGAAATAACTTACAATTGCAGCTTCATCTAGAATTGCAGCTCGAATAGTGTCGTCACTTGTTACTGCCGCAGTACCCCCACCGGAACCAGATTTAGCAGTTGATGGATCCGTACCACTCTTTCGTTGTTTAAACTAGTAAGACATAATCATATTATGCAATCAGTTTCACATGCACTTATTTTGAGTAGACAAGCATGCATACATACATATACATATATCATATATGTATATATGTGCACGCGCACGCACACACACACATGTATATAAATATATATGTGTATACATATATATGTATGTATGTATATTATGTATATTATGTATATATACATATATATACATATATAGCATATATGTGTGCATAGATGCATATATACGCATACACATGCATATATCATACACATATAATATATATGTATGTGTATGTGTATATTTATTAATTCATTACATATGCCACATATTCTTTCACATATATATAGGCTTACAAGAGTATCCAAAGTCACTGCATTCACAGAATCATGAGCTTGCAAACCAACGCGTACAATACTTGGGTTATAAACTTGACCATTTTCATCACGTATACCTGAAACAACTTATCTACATCAGCAGGTAATAAAACAGAATACTATCAAAGCTAAAATACTGGTCACCAAGGATAACAGATTTTTATAGACCTGAACTTTTTGATTGTGCATTCATTCCAACTGTATGTACTCTGTTGATATTATATTTATGTTTTTATCATGCATCCAATCGTTTGATCATGGATGCTCTAATTAAATACTTGATGCCAATGTACAGAATGAAGACCCAAAATATATTATAGTAGAAACAAATACAAATCCAAGCCTCAGGCAGATAAAAGGTGATAAACCATTTCAGCTTTTTATCCTAAATACTCTTTATATTGGCCATCCAATCTGCACAACCTAGAGTTCTCAATATAAAGTATGTATAAGTAAGTTGAAAAGCAATGCAAGTGATTATAAAAATATCTTTTCTATTCCCTCATTTGACTTCGTAATCCTTGCAACAGAAATGAATCATATTGCTCCAATTGTTATCCAAAAGGAAATGAACTCACTTTGATCTAGGTACTAATAGCTGATATTAATGTCCATTTATACTTTGTCCAATAATGAGCTTTAAAGCATGGCCCAACTCCTGATGCCAAAATAGAGAAATATTAACTTTTATGATTGAAATATCAGTCAGTGTATAGAAAAGTTATTGTTATTGTAGGGGATAAATCATGTGGTAAATTGTGGATCTAAATTTCAATGCAAAGTGGTGAGCAATGCACAATACAGAAAACAAATCACCCTACGCTCCCTGAAAAGGAAGCAGTTTTCTCTTCACTTATTGTACTCACAGATGTGGCTCAAAATGAAAGTGCAATAGGAAGTTCAAAGGAACTGAAATCCATAAAAAATCTCAATAGGTGAAGAACCTGTACAACACTGGTGACCCATTGCTCTATGCTGTTTTATTTATTAAAATTTACTTCAATACAAATCAGATGGCAATGGATGCAAAGCACATGGGTGACTATCTTACTTCATAGGTCAACATTTTCAGGATTGAACGATGTGAAAAAAACTAACAAAACTCACATTACCTACTACTCAAATGATTCAAAAACCTATTAAGGAATTAGAAATTCCTGTCTGCAAAATTAGTCAATAGTGTTTTAAATATGTTTGAAAAGTTATTCAACATGAGGGCAATCATCACTTTCAATGCACATCATTAAGGGTGTCACTTCAACAAATTGGCACAAGATAACAATTATGAACTTATGTGAGAAATGTATCACTGGTGAGCCTCAAATCATAATGTTAACACTCAGAGTCAGCAAGGTAATTTTTCACTCAGATTCGACCCTCGTGAAAAAACATGGCCAGAGCTCAGAATGTCTTTTCAAATATAATATGTAACAATTATTTTAAATAGTCTTATTTTTGCTTCTTTAAATTACTTTTTGTTATTTTCTATCTTTTTAGCAGACTCTGCTATAAAATCTTGTCAAGGGTGAAATCTCATCAAATGGCTGAAATCTCATCAAATGTTTTCCCTTCAAAAAGGTGCGATTACAATAGAAGTTTGGAGAGTCTTCATACAATACAAAATGCAAGTGAAATGACTGTTATAACAGCAACTGATTGATGCAACTCTCTTTAAATTCGATGACAACATTTACAATGATATACCACCGTTGGTATTAGCGATCAGACCTATCAAATTTGACAATGAGAATGCAAATTATTCTAATCTCTACAATGGTAAATGAACTTGATTTAGTCGCCACAGATTGGAGACGCCTGGACAGCAAAATACCAATCGCTTCCCCTTGTTTCTGTCTTCCTTGAAGCTGAGAAGTGACATCCAGATAATAGGAAGGACAGCGATCACCAACCCAGCCAATGCCAAATTTATTTTATGCCCCTTAACTGAAATCGCACCAGTTCTATAGCACAAATTGCTAATGAACTAAGTTTGTAATCATGTCCAGGTACCACGCCATAATATCAATAAGCTATGATTCTTTTGAGATAGCCAATGATCAAAATCGAAGCATAATGAGCTCCGCAAGACTTGGTAGAAGAGCCACGAATTTTCTGCAGATTAAATACCAAAAATCGAATTATCTTGAAAGATTGAAAAGTGACCTTCTAGCTGCAAAATCAAAATCTCCAAGGCTGCCAAAAATTGAATTTCAAACTAAGAATTGCCTTCACAAAATCTGCAAATGCTCCCTTAAATCTAATTCCTCAAATTTGGCCCTTGGCCACTAAATTTGGCACAATGAAGAGATTAAAATATCTCTCCCAAACTCCCAACTAGGATTGGTGTTTCACAATCGAAACTGGCACTCTAGAGTAATCAAACCTTCGAGCTATGTCAAGCATTCAAGCTCTCTAATATTCAAAAAATGTATTCGACTCCAGCTATCCCAAATGCCCTCCAAAAGCTCCTTATAAAGAATTCACAAGCATCTCTAAGAAGCTTCTAAAACAAAATATTATTTCATTCACTTAAGTGACTTTTTGATATTATTTTATTTATAGTCACTTTATTATTAAATTTATTAAATATAAAGTCACCTTATGATATTGTATTTTTCAAATAACTTTATAAATAATTAATTTAATATTTTAATTAAAATAATCAATTAGTCATCCTTCTAAAATACCAATATTTGGACAACTTATTCAATTAATTTAATTAAATTAATCTACCTTCAAATCGGGGACATGACAGTCCTCCCTTCCCAAAGATTGCTTTCCCTCAAGCAATCTGCATTTGCCAAACATCCAACTACCATAGCAACTGAAGCCAGAAATGAAAACCAACTACACCTGTACTCCAACCACCCGGATCCCAAATGATCCTGAAAAGAAGTCAAACCAGCAACCTCTAAATAGGGTTGAGGCCTTTGACACTGTCCAAACCCATCAATTTGTGAAGCCAACAATCTATCAAGAGAACTTTTGGATCCCAAACCTGTATATCTGCCTCACCATGTTGATTCCAGATACTATAGAAATCTCGCCCTGGATCACCTGAATAACGGGAAGTCCGTCCATCTCATCACCAATGGACTTCCACTATGCCACTCTAATACCCCCTAGAGTCCAAGTCTCGAACTCTTGCTGTCGGAAATATCCAACTTGTTGTGTAAACAATGACATCGTCAAATCCCATACATGTGGGTTGAAAGGAAACTAATGAACACACCTCATAATGCAATCAAGATAGAATTCTCTTGCCTACACCAATGGAAAACCTGAGTAGTCATGTGTATTCGTCTCCATACTACCAACATCAAGAGATGACTCATCACTCAATACAGAAAAAGCAATATCATCAACATCACCATCATGAATGCAATCTACTCCTGACGTGTCTGTGTCACTCTCATACCAATCCACTATTGCCCATGATACATCCTGATGACGGAAAGTGCTCTCCATTCGTTTGGCTGACACAACCGTGGGTGCTCTCTTTTCCTTCCCCTAAGCACCACTCTCTGACCATTCACTGTCCTAAACTTGAGTTCCATAGTCTTGAAGTTCTGTGAGTACTCGCCCAATGAATAGAGCCACTGAATACCCAAGATGGCATTTGTATCTCCCAAAGCCACCACATAGAAGTCATTCGTGACTGTATAGTTGCCTAGTGTGATACTCACTTGAGGAACCTTCTTTTTGCAAGTCAAATTATGTCGACCAGCCACCATGACATTAAACCCCTCAAAGTCCTGTATTGTTAATCCCTGCTTTACTACTAAGGTTGAATCAATGAAGTTATGTGTAGCCCCACTATCAACCAAAACCGTGATGTGTTGGCCTTGTAGAATTCCTCTAATCCTAAAGGAGTTGAACCTAGGTGAACTTGTTAGAGTACCGAGGGAGCCCCCATTGTCCACCACTTGAGGCTGCTCCCCATCTGCGCTGTTGTTGTCCACAACTCCAAGTCCATGCGCATCTTCATCCTCACTATCTGATACTACCTCAATAAGATGAGCCTTCCCCTTTCCCAAGCAGCGATGTCCCGCCTCCCATTTCTCCTTACAATGATAGCAAATTCCTTTCTCTCTACACTCTCTACAGAAATCTTCATCCGTTCTGTTTTTCTTATTTCCTTTCTTAGGGAAAGGCTTTTCCCCTGTATCTTCTAAAGGAGACGCATTGTAGGAGGAAAAATTGTTTTTCTGATTGCTTGAGATTTTGCTCTTTTGATTGCTAGACTCCATGTCTCTAGCTCGAGTGATCACATCCTGTAGGGAATCTGATTTGAAGGCTTTAATCCAACCACAAAAGGGTTCGGATAATCCCTCAATGAAAAGCATCACCAACCGCTGCTCTAAAATATCAGTCACCATAACTTCCGAACGTTAGAATGCTGAAATATATGAGTCTACCGATCCACTCTGTTGGAGTTGTGCTAACTCTCTGAAATGGAGTTTTGGATCCTTTTGATCAAATCTATCAATGATTTTTTGTGTGAACTCCAGGTAGGAAGTGATATAAGCATGTCCCAATGTGACAAGTCTGTGATACCACCATACATGCACTTCACCATCCAAATGTAGAGTAGCGTATTTGAAGGCCTCATTCTCCAACATAGGGTTAAGCTGAAAGTAAGTGTCTAGCTTTTGTACCCAAGCTCTAGCCGTGCATTTCCCAGACCCATCAAAGGAAGGGATTGATAATTTCCCAACCTTCTATTGTAGATCTTGGTTCTGCTGCCCTCTATTATTATT